>JBCNJP010004263.1:0-10000 GCA_039602395.1 Deinandra increscens subsp. villosa
CCAAACTTAAGTCTTTGCCATCCACCTTGAAAAGGACACTTGTGGATGTCATCTTACTCATTGGTACACAATGGTAAAATGGCATTTACATGGCAAATTCCCACTCATTGGTACACTATGGTGGACAATTTGTGCGTTCTTAGTTGGACGACTTAAAGCGAGCTAGGCGGTGAGACCCTTGGCCCGTGGCAAAAGATGGGATGAAACATGACTACAAATTACTTGGTGCAAGATTCACAAGTATTATTTGTAGGTCCCATAAAATCTAGGAATTGTACTTGGAGTACAATTATTGATCGTCACTTACCTTTTGAGTGCATCATTTCTAGCAGATCAACTGATGAAATGATGGCATGTCAATTGGATCCTAGCCTTAATAAGCTTAATTGTTTAAAATGTTTAAACATTGGGTAATTAAATTTATTAAGGAAAAGATTATCGAAAATACTGATTTTTTAACTTAATCTGTTTTGTAGATGGCAACAAACCCTCCTCAAAACAATGTTGGTCATGCTTTTCGTCAAATGTTTGAAAGAGAAAAGCTGAATGGATCTAACTTCAACGACTGGTACCGTCAACTGAGGATTGTCCTTAGAGTTGAACGGAGGACCGATGTCCTTGAAAATCATTGGCCGACCGAGCCAGCTGCTAATGCTTCTGATCAAGAGAAAGCGTTCTACAATGCAGAGTATAGCAGATACGATGAGGTTGCTTGCATGATGATCTCGAGTATGACTCCCGATCTTCAGAAGTAATACGAATTTCATACACCTTGTGATATGATCAAAGAGCTAAAGAAGATGTATGAAAAACAAGCTGGTGTTGAATTGTTCGACCTAGTTGTGGAACTCCACGACTTGAAGCTTGAAACTGGTAAATCGGTCAGTAGTCATGTGCTCAAGATGAAGAGCTACTTTGACAAATTGGAATCGCTCAATTATGGGTATAATCAAGCTATGGCAGTTGGCATGATCCTCAAATCTCTTACGAAGGATTTTGAGGGTTTTGTACGCAACTACAACATGCATAGTATGACTAAGACTATACCTGAGCTTCATGTTATGCTTGTCGAGTATGAAAAAACGATTCCTAAAAGGGCCACTGAAACACCCCAAGTTCTTATGATCAAGGGGGGAAAGATCCAAAAGGCTAAACGACCGCAAAAGGCGAAGGGCAAGAATGATGGTAAGGGAAAAGGCAAGGCAGTTGCGCTTGTTCCTAAAACCAAGCAAACCCCTCCGGCCGCAAAAGAGCATCCGGCTAAAGACCAGATCTGTCACCATTGTGGTGAAGTTGGACACTGGAAGAGGAACTGTCCTACCTATCTAGCTGAGTTGATGAAGAAGAGAAAGAATACTAGCGGGGCTAGTACTTCAGGTATCTTCACAATTGAATTATTTTCCTTTTCTAAGTGTGATTCATGGGTGTATGACACCGGCTGTGGAACTCACATCTGTAATTCGTTACAGGGTCTTAGAAAGAGGAGGAAACTGAAGCCTGGGGCTTTGCAGTTGTACGTGGGAAATGGTTTGCCAGCAGCTGTAGAAGCTATAGGAGAATATCATTTAATTCTGCCTTCTGGGTTATTCATTGTATTAGACAATTGTCATTATGCACCTTCTAGAGGTGTTATTTCAGTTTCTTTGTTGAAAAACCAAGGATTTATTAATGCATTTAATAATATCGGTATTTCAGTTTCTAAAAATAATGTTCATTATTTTGATGCTATTCCTTGTGATGGCATTTATGAAATTGATATGCGTGGTTGTGTTCCAAATAGTTCAATGTTCACTGTTAGCAAACGAGCCAAAACTAGTTTGGACTCTACCTATCTTTGGCACTGTCGTCTTGCCCATGTTGGCAAAAACCGCATTGAAAGACTTCAACGTGAAGGGATCGTACAATCAAATGATGAATCATTTGAAAAATGCGTTTCCTGTATCTCAGGAAAGATGACAAGAAAACCCTTTCCGAACAAGCCGCAAAGGGCTAAAGACCTACTTGGACTCATTCATACTGATGTTTGTGGCCCATTTAGGCATGTGTCAAGAAAAGGTGCTAGCTACTTCGTGACTTTCACGGATGATTTCAGCCGTTATGGTTATGTTTACTTGCTTAAACATAAACATGAAGTGTTTGAAACATTCAAAGAGTACAAGAACGAAGTAGAAAATCAACTCGGAAAGACCATCAAGATCCTTTGATCGGATCGTGGTGGAGAATACTTAAGCCAAGAGTTTAAGGATTATCTTAAAGCATGTGGAATTGTCCAACAGCTTACTCCTCCTTACACTCCTCAGCATAATGGAGTCTCTGAGAGGAGGAATCGAACCCTACTAGAAATGGTGAGGTCGATGATGAACCTTACAACTCTCCCAATATCATTTTGGGATTTTGCTCTAGAAACCGCTGTACGCGTTCTAAATATGGTTCCAACCAAGAAGGTTGAAAAGACACCGCATCAATTATGGCATGGAGAAGTCCCTGTGTTGTCTTACTGTAACAGCCCAGACCCGTCGCACCAAGATATTGTCCGCTTTGGCAGCCGGCATGCCCTCAGGCATCCGCCCCTCACGGTTTTAAAACGCGTCTTGGTGGGGGAGGTATCCACACCCTTATAAAGGCATGCTTAGTTCCCCTCCCCACCAATGTGGGATGTTACAATCCTCCCCTCTCAGGGGACCAGCGTCCTCGCTGGCACACTGGCCGACGACCGGCTCTGATACCATTTGTAACAGCCCAGGCCCGTCGCACCAAGATATTGTCCGCTTTGGCAGCCGGCATGCCCTCAGGCATCCGCCCCTCACGGTTTTAAAACGCGTCTTGGTGGGGGAGGTATCCACACCCTTATAAAGGCATGCTTAGTTCCCCTCCCCACCAATGTGGGATGTTACAATAAAAATTTGGACCATTTCTCGATTTGTGCGTGTCATCCTTGCGCAGGGGCCATGCTAATCTTCTCTGTATCGTTACCTCCCCCACCAAGACGCGTTTTAAAACCGTGAGGGGCGGATGCCTGACGGCATGCCGGCTGCCAAAGCGGACAATATCTTGGTGCGACGGGTCTGGGCTGTTACACTTACATAAGAGTCTGGGAATGTGAGGCACTTGTGAAGCGTGATACGCCTGACAAACTACAACCCAGGACTACTAAGTGCATCTTCTTAGGATACCCAAAGGAAACAATTGGTTACTATTTTTACAATCCTTCCGAAAATACTGTTCGTGTTGCTCGATATGCTGAATTCTTTGAAAAGAATTTTATAGCTCAAGAGAACAGTGGGAGAATTGTAGAACTACTAGAAGATGTGTCACCTTCTGAAACAACTAGCAATCATCAACTTGGGGGGAAAATGTTCAAAGTGATGAACCTCAAGTCGATGATGTTACGATTCCACTTCGTAGATCCGAAAGGGTCATACGTAATCCGGATAGATGGATTGGTCTAGTCGAATCCGAGGATAACGTATCAGGAGATCTCGATGAGCCTCCGAACTTCAAAGCTGCATTATCAGATCCGGAATCTGACAAATGGCTTGAAGCTGCGAACGTGGAAATGAAATCCATGAAAGATAATCAAGTTTGGAACTTGGTTGATCTTCCTCCTAACGCGAAGACCGTTGGGAGTAAATGGATCTTCAAGAAGAAGACCTACATGGATGGAAATGTACACACCTATAAAGCTCGTCTCGTGGCGAAAGGTTATACTCAACGTTTTGGCGTTGACTATGATGAGACCTTTTCACCAGTAGCTGACATTAGAGCTATTAGGATTCTCCTAGCCATAGCAGCGTACTATGACTTTGAGATATGGCAAATGGATGTTAAGACTGCCTTCTTAAATGGTTACGTGGATGAAGAAGTCTATATAGATCAACCTGAAGGGTTCATTGATCCAAAACATCCCAACCAAGTATGCAAGCTTCAAAGGTCCATTTATGGACTAAAGCAAGCATCGAGGAGTTGGAATAAACGGTTTGATGAAGAAATCAAAAGGTTTGGTTTCGTTCAGAATCCCGATGAGCCATGTGTATATCGCAAAGCTAGTGGGAGTAATGTTACTTTCCTTGTCTTATATGTAGATGACATATTGATAATATATAGGAAAACACATTCCAATGTTGCAAGATGTAAAATCCCATCTTGGAAAGTGTTTTGCCATGAAAGACTTGGGAGAAGCAGCACTCATTCTTGGAATCAAGATCTATAGAGATAGGAACTAAGCGGTTGATTGGACTGAGTCAAAGTGCTTATATTGATAAGATCTTGAAGCGATTCAAGATGGAGAATTCCAAGCGTGGTATAGTACCTATGTCAGGAAGGACTTGGTCTATCGGTCAAACAAGGTGCTTCTACACCTGATGAGGTGAAGCGTATGCAAAGAGTCCCTTATGCTTCAGCTGTAGGCTCTATAATGTATGCGGTGAGATGTACTAGACCTGATATAGCGTTTGCGCAGAATATCGTTAGCCGATTTCAACAGAATCCGGGTGAAAGTCTTAGTCTGGGTACGTCTTCGTTCTGAATGGAGGCGATGTGGATTGGAAAAGCAAGAAACAAACCACAGTTGCTATGTCTGCAACAGAGTCTGAGTACATTGCTGCTTCGGAAGCTGCAATGGAGGCAGTCTGGATAAGGAAGTTTATTTGTGGGCTTGACGTGATCCCCACAAGTAACTTGCCTATTGATATGTACTGTGATAATACTGGTGCATTAATCATTGCCAAAGAACCTGGAGTTCAGAAGGGCGCCAGACACTACGCCAGGAGATATCACTATGTTTGTGAGCAGATCAAACTAGATGAAATCTGATTACTCAAAGTTCACACAGATATTAACTTAGCTGATCCTTTCACGAAAGCTTTGTCGAGGCCGAAGCTTGAAAGGCATGCCGAGGGCATGGGACTTAAATTAGCTAGTTAAATCATGTATGTCTGATGTTCGGTATTTGGATAAGGGATGTTAAACAATTTCTATTTATATAATGAAATAAAGTACTTGATATGTTTGATTTCATTTAATAGTAAATTGTGTCCTATATTTGCATGTTTAATCCTTGAGTACTTGTCAAGTATTCTAAATTGTCCATTGTCGATTAACTATATGGGAATATAGTTAAACTAAGACAAATCTGAGTGATTGTAATATTCTTGGAATATATAATGGATGGTCCCACCAAACTCACATGGTATTCATAGGATGCATATTGGACAACCCCACTAACGAATTGTCACTTTATGGATCGTCGTCATTGAGTGAAATTCGTAAATGGTTGCTTTACTTATCCTTAGACTTGAGATACAAGCAGGTCATGCATGTATGGATTGCACCTACTTGATATAGTTCTAACTATCCTGAATAAGGTAGTACAAAAGGGCTATTTTCAGTAAATGTAGTGAAGTATGTGACTGGACACGTGTAGTCAAGAGGATTTGTTCCTTCAGCCTGAAGGTTGAAGCAGATACCACTGGGCCCCTCATTGGGACTAATTAAGATGTCTGCATGGCCATGCCCAAATGAAATCCAGATGTGTCTCGATTTTGAATTTGGTAATCTTTAATTAGTTGTGGAATGAGAAACAGAATCGTTAAAGTATGAAATGACTTGATCCATATTCATATTTAACAACGGTATCGGTAACAAAGGGATAGTAAATGACTGTACCATTTAAATACACTTTGAGAAACTGTACTTAAATATTTCCGGGAGCATTGGCGTGTTGCTAGACGCTAATCAATGTTATTACCTTTTTCACTACGAGCTCAAGTGGGAGCTGTAGGGATATGATCACGTATTAATAAACGTATGTCCGGAAAATATTTAAGCCTACGGGGTTACACGTCTCGACACTAATGTATTTGTATTAATTAATTAGTTAATTAATATTTATCACGAACATTTAACGAGGTTTCGTTAAAAAACTGACAGTTAATTGTTAACAGGGGTGTTGGTTGTAATTAGAGAGAGTTGTAATTGGATTACAATTGAGAAAAGGTTTTGGGATAGGCCTTAGGGCCGAAAATCGTAAAGCCCCTATCCCAAACCCTAACTTGTTTATCAAGTCTTTTAAACCTATATATAGACCCTCTGGGTTTAAGGTTTAGTTGCTGCTTTTATCTGATAAAGGTGCAAACCCTAATCTCTCTTTCTTCTCTCTAATTTTTGGCAACAAGAAAGAACCCTAGGGGTTTCGATTTCTTGTGTGGTTCGACCAAGCCTACTTCACCAAGAGGAGTTCGTGATCGAGTACTAGCATACGTACATCGGTGTGTCGTGTGTACGATCGTAGAGGGATTTACTTCAAATCCTAGAAGATCTTCTCTTGCCGAGCTAAAAAGGTACACATTATCTATCCGGTTAGTTAGATTAATTCATAGGATTAATTCCGATGCGTACTCGTGTTTAAAGTGATAATTTGTTATATAACCCGACAATAGATCACCAAAGTAAACAGACTAAAATCTTCTTCCCCTGTTCAAGAAAAATAACCAAATCAGAGACGCGAATTCCACATTAAAGCATTTGAATTTCAGTCATTTAGATGATTACTTACCGTATTCGTGGCTATCTTCCACATTCAGATGACACAAATGCCACATTTTCAGAGAGTGGTGATAAACAAAAAACAGAGAGTTGAGAGAGCTAACGGCATACATGGTGATGATCGACAATTAATTAATTAATTAATTATATGATTTATATCCGAAACTCGAGGTGGTAGATAAAGATTTGACCTCTAGTAATGATATATATCCGTCGTTGCCACAGATAATTAACTAATTAAAATTGGCTACTATTTAGGCACGGTTGATATATGTGGCCATAGGTAATGGTTTTTTGTCACTCACAACCTACTATTTTAAGTCACACAACCTAAAAACAGTGGCCATATGTACCAGCTTTTAGCCACATAACTAAGTAAAAAGCGTGGCCATTGCTCACATTTAGCCACGCATAATATATACTTAATAGTTTTGTTTTTTTTTATTTACTAAGTAATAAAATCTACCCTTCCGTCACATAACATTATTTAAACGTGGCCATACATTCCTTTTTGGTCACACGAATTAAAAATCATAAAAATTTCGTGGCCGTTTGGTGCATTTCGCCACTCTTTTTTAAGCGTGACAAATAAGTGCCACATGTTTTTATAAAACAGTGGCTAAAGCCATTGCACCTGATTGTTGTTGTCATATAAACAAAAAAATACGTGGCTAAAAGGGTCTAAAAGCTATATATTTGGCCACGGGTACAAAATATGTGTGGCTAAAACTAGCATTTCTTACCTTTGGCCACGTTTTTTACAAAACAGTGGCTATGCGTTAAAAAAAAACCGTGGCCAAAGCCACTTTTTGACGTAGTGTATTCAACCGATCGAGCGAACCTAAAAATAATAATAAATATTATTATTTAAAACAATGTTCAAGACTTGATTGAACTGGTATTCATTATACGTTATCACATGTTCATTACTTGTATTCAATTTACATTAAACGCCTATATACGTGAACGTTTGCATTTACTGATATTGTAAACTGATTAACTAACGGGTTTTCAAAACGCTACAAACAGGATTATACGTCAAGACTTGACCGGTATCATTTGGGTAACGTTCGTTACTCAAATGATTATGTGAACCCTTATGCATATAGTCTTATGTTTTATTAGGACTTTACTTGCTAGTTGCCGCTCGGCAATCCATCATTATCACTGAACCAAGTGAGTTTCACGGCCCCTTTTCTTTGTAACTATTTTATACATATGGGGGAGAAATCATGAACTGATAAAATGTTTTAACTTAATGTTATGGTCTATTGTTTTCCGTATGATTATCTGTTCTCTTACTGATTGCCCACAACTGGTACTTTATCGTTATAAGCGTTAGTACAACTGAATCCCACCATTAGTTGATTTTAGTTAGTTCTGCTCGAAACTATAGCTAGTGAATAGATCTATTTGGGTTGATAACCCTCTCCTAATTGGTAGCTCCAATTTTGACTTCCGAATATAGTCTTGGGGTACACGTCAGTTATTCTACTCTGTTCGGTATCTCTCGGGCGAGGATGCCATGGGTGGGTAAACTGTTAGTATTTGAAATCAAGGTTCATGTGAGATCATACAACCATAACAGTAAGCCAACGTAACATTTTAGTTTTCTAAAACTATTTTACAATCTTACTATTGAGTCCTAAACCTGTGAACCTCACCAACTTTATGTTGACCTTTTAAACTCATGATTTCTCAGGTAAGTAAGCTGATCATGGAAGCCGTGCAAATGGGATTTCACCTTTACATTCAGACCTGCTTCGTAGGAGTCATAGTCCCTATCTATCCTAAATAACTACTTTATGTTTTCAATAAATGAAACTAGACTTTTAAAATTCAAATGTAAGACAATATCGTTTACCACTCTTTCCGCTACAACAATTAATGATATTATGTTTTAATTAACGTTTGAATTTAGTAGTAGTTTTTCTGTGTATCTGTGACTATGATTCCATCTCGCTCATACCCAAACTTCTGACCGCGGTGTGACAAAAATATTTAAAGAACTAAATTAACATGGAATACAAAGTATTGAACCTGTTTACAGCAATACGCAGAGCATGGAAAACCAAGGCGAAAAGAGATTTATGTCATCCAATCACCTCCAATCCAGTAGGCTATAAACACACACCCAAAACCCCACCAATTAGAAAAATGTAAATTCTCAAGGTATAAGAAGTGAATCAAGATGAAGGAAATCAGATGAGATCAAACTGAAATCAATGAAATAACGACAAATGGATAGACAAACCTGATAAATCAAAGGAAAAAAACCTAACCAAGATGAAATTAGGGTTTTAAAATCTAATACCTAAGCAACAATAGTGGCGGCTACCACCATCGCCGGTGGCTACAATGACATTCGACAGAGAGAGACCAGGGCTAAGATCTGTGCAAATGGAAACCATAGATCGATAGAAAGAGAGAGCAGAAAATAGAGATGCAAGGATTGAAAGGGGGAGAACGCTATCGGTTCCGATGACCTACCGGGAATCCATTACCAGTGACTTATCTCCGCTCGAAATGCACTACATTATATTAGTGAGAGAGATGAACTATTACCCCAAAATAAGTAAGAGAGATATGGGGAGAATGAGGCATGGTGGATGGAGACGGAGGCATGACAGAAGGATAAATGAATATATGTACTGGAAATTCATTGTCATAAAGTCTTTTGGAGAGCAGGTGAGCAACGTGATAAGCAGAGAAAAGTGAATTCACTTGTACATGAAGCTTGGATACAGGTACAACACAGCCAAACAAAGCACCCTGGAAGTCCCATAAATTACAATCATGCCATCATCTACTATTACTTATCTTGTAAATTAAAGATAGGTAATAAGCATTGAAATACAAAAGAAAATTTGACCACAGTTATTTAACAGAAATATATAACTCCTAAAATCTAAGTTTAAAAAAATCGAATATGTCCATTCAAAATTCATGAATATTACAAAAATTCATACAAAATATGTGTTGGAGATTAAAAAAGAAGAAAATAATAAAAAACTGGGACGAAAACATATACAGATCAGATAAAATATCGACAACTTATCACCAAAAATACGTAAGAAAACTACTCGAACGAATCAAAACTGCAAAGGTTGAATCGAAACACATACCTCATTTTTCATTCGGTTTCCTTCCTTAAACCTCTACTTGTGTACACATGAACTAGAAAAGAAAGTGTCAATTTCGTCTTCATCAATGAAACAAAAAAAACACAATGACCTAATTCGATGTAGATATAGAAATGGAGTTAGCTAATTGCAGATTAAACATATAAACATACAAAAAAAAAGGAAAATAATTCTATTTATCATCATCGAATGCAAATTAGCAGAGATATGAAGCATGAAGATCCGATTAAACGATTAAAGAGACAATATATAACGGAACAATGAGTTTAAGAGAAACGAAGATCGAAAACCCTAACTGATCCATCGGCTAAAAC
>JBCNJP010004265.1:0-24389 GCA_039602395.1 Deinandra increscens subsp. villosa
GAAGGGTTGAGATGATGAGAGATGATGATCAGAGACAGTGTCAAACATTTCTTTGACAATGTTGATCCTAGGCTTCTTTTGTTGAGCAATTGAGACATGAGCTTTTCTCTTCTTCTGTTTTAGGTAACTGAGACCTTCAGGATGCAAAGAATCGAAAATAGCATACATACCTAGTGGCTTCTTCTCACCAGAGACTCTTTCCTTCTCAATTTGCCTCTTTCTGATGACATCATAGTCCTGTCTCAGTCTAGGTAGTTTGCAAGAGTTGATTCTTTTGGGGTTCTCCATCATAATTTCCTTGAAGTACCACCTGTGAATCAGCAGGTCATCTTCCTCAGATAATTTTTGATATTTGGTACGCTGCTTCTCTTGTGCCTTCTCCTACTCAAAAGCATAATCAACAAATCTCTTGACATTCATCTCTTTGGCTTGATCTGCTCGGATGGCTAAGTTCATATACATCCAGTTTATCAGGTCATCACCCTTCATCTCATCAAACCATGCATCAGTGAAACACTCGTTGCTTTTGAGCATCACACTGAACTGAGCTAGGAAAATCTTATTGTCTTCAGTCTTCTTCATTTGAATTTTTCCTATACTCATTTCCTAAGACCCTTCTGTACTTATCAACCTTGTCTGAAAGACCTTGTTCTTCAGCTTTAGCAATTCTCTCTTCTATGTACAGGTCGGATCTTCTCCTAGCTCCATTGATAAAGAACATCAGGTCAACATTGTTTATGACATACTCATAAATACCTCCTTCTATGAGCAGTCGTTTATGTTCTTCAAACACTGCACTCTCCTTCTATTCTTGGAACTTCTTATGAATCTCAGCATTCTCCTTTTCCAGTTGATCAATCAGAGCCTTTGTAGCAGGATCCATATCATCATTTTGGCCTCTTGTGCTCTGATCATCATTCTCCATGTCAGTGAAACCAGAAATGGTTCTCTCATCAAGAGAATCATCATCGGTAGCCTTTGGATCTTCAGGAAGTGAAGTTGCAACACTGGGACTGGCTTCCGAGGTAACTTGCTCAGGAATAGTCTTAGTGCCAAGTTCCGAAGTAACTACCTTGGGACTGTCTTCCGAGACAAGTTGTTCCGGAATAGTCTTAGGCAATTGCTCAGAAGCAACATCCGAAGTAACTTCCTTTGGAACAGCCTCGGTTGTGAGGGGTTCTTCCGGAGTAACTTCCTTCGGAATTTCCTCAGTGGAAACCAATTCCTCTGGAATTTCTTCCTTTGGAATTTCTTCCTTTGGAATTTCTTCAGTTGTAACCTTTGCCGATGAAGATGTGGGATTGTTCAAGTTGAGAAGTGCTTCTCTGACTTCAATGTCAAAAAGATCCACATCTTTTCCTGGTTCACTCTCAGGTTCATCAACCTGTTCTTCACTTCTACCTTCTCCTTCAGCCTCAAACTGATCTTGACCCGTTTGAATGTACTCTTGCTCTTTGACTATGTATACATCTGTTAGGAAATTTCTAACTTCTCCAATGTTTTGAGGATGAGCACCTGAAGCAGCCATCACAAATCTCAGGAACTCCATGTGATTGACCTTGCACTCTTCAGGTGCTACCTGCATCAGTTGATCCATGTGGACATTAAGTAAACCTTCTATTGGGTTGAAGGGCTTAATTCCACAGATCTTGAATAATTTCTTCATCATCTTCTCAGGTAAGCTCTCATTTGGATCGAAGTCAATTTCACTTGAGCTTGCAGAGTCTTCAGTAGGCTTAGTTTCAGCAGAAATCTTCTGATAATGTGTTGAAGAGCTAGTTTTCTCCCCCTTTTAGGTAGAAACAGCTTCACCAGTTGGGTTTGATGCACTAGCCTTCTCTTGCTTGAGCCTATTAATCAAGATGTCCTGCTGTTGAACTGTTTGTAGCAGGGACTGCATTTGTTTTTGCAGTTCAGTTTGCTTGGTCGTCAATTCTATTAGTAAAGCACTGCCCTCAACTGATTTCTCGGTATCCTTGGGCGAAGAAGAGCCTTCAAGCCTAGCTTGATCAAGCTCAGCACCCTGGTTTTCTTGGCGCCTGGGATTCCCTGCAGGCATAGTTGTGGCCTCAGGTTCCATTGCTGGTTCCTGTGGTACAAACTGGCTGCTGGTTGCCATAGATGGGGTCTTAGAGATGTTACTACTGTCCAATTGTTCCAGTGGGGAACCAGTTGTAGTAGCAGCCCTTTCTATATGAACATCTTCATCACTCCTGATGTTCAACTCCTTAGGGGGTGAATGGGGGTTAGGAGAAACATGATCAATATCCATCCAATCATCTCCATGAGGTGAGTTTGATGAGAAGAGATTGTCATTTGGATTTAGATCAGTTTCTGCTTCATTCACAGGTATATTTAGGTTTAGGTCTATGGAGGTAAACAAAGGGGATGAGGGTTGTACATCCAATATAATAGAAGATGAGGTCTCAAGTGAGAGATCATCAGCAATATGGCTAAACCCTTGGCTTTGATGTTGAGCAGATAATGGGTCATGCTCAAGGTTCTCAAGTTGGGTGGGTTTGGGAGACACAGGTGGAGTAGACCCTGTTTCCCTGTTAACAACTTTTTCTTGAGTAGGTGAGAAAGTTTTGGAGGAAGTTTGTGGGTGTTTGACCTTCTTTCTTTGATATTGAATGTTTTGAAGTTTGCTTTTATAAAGAAGGTCAATTTCAGGTGTGGGTTCAACAACTGATGGTGCAGGTTCAGTGTTGTCACCTGGAGCAACATGCTCGGTTGGTTCTGGAGCCTCAACTGCTTGTTCTTGCACATTTTGTACAGGAAAAATTCTTGGTTCTGGTAGTGGATGGTCATTTTCCACACCAAGACAGTTGGCAATTGCAGTTTTAGAAAGCAAGTATGAAAAGATTTTCTCAGTTAAGTGTTTTTTATTAAAGACAGTGCCAGCTCTTGGGACATCAGGGAATTGTGTATCCAAAGTGTGTTGTAAAAACCTTGGATACATGTTAAAAGGTTTTGTACAATTCTCCCTTAGCCCATCAAAAATCATCTTTGAAAAATTAGAACACTCTCCCCTGATCACAGCATGAAGAGCAGTTGCTTGGACTTCACCAAGTTCTTCATGTGATCGCCTTGGGGTTAGGCATACAAGCAGAGTGTGGACTAGAAATCTCCAAACAGGTGGAAGATGGCATTTCTTCACCCTTTTGCTCCTGGGATTTCCCCCGTAGCCAATGCCCATCAGAGTGAATTAGTAATCTTCTTTGGATACAGTGAAGATACCTCCTTCATCCTGTAACTTCAGATGACTTCAGATCATAGCTTCAGTGATGTACACATCTCTTCCGTGTACTTTGCTTTCAACTTGCATAACTTGCTCGTCGTTTTCATCACGGGCACCCACTACTGCGTTAGCCCTGAATTGTGTAATCATTTCAACAGGTTCACTTTCTGACTCTGAATTCAGATTGTGTGATGTTGAAATAGGAATTTTTGCAGAAGAGGAAGCGAGCATATCAAACCTCTTGAGCATATCCTGAATATATATGGACTGGTTCAAGAAGATGCCCTCTGCAGTTTGCTTAACTTGGAGACCCAGAAAGGAATTAAGTTCACCCATTGAACTCATTTCAAATTGATCTTACATCAGGGTCTCAAACTCCTTGCACAACTTAGGATTGGTTGACCCAAAGATTATATCATCCACATATATCTGAACAAGTAACTTATCTTTTTCAACTTTTCTGATGAAGAGAGTTTTATCAATAGCTCCTCTCCTGTAACTATGGCCAAGCAGGTAGTTTGAGAGTGTATCATACCATGTTCTTGGTGCTTGCTTGAGGTCATAGAGAGCTTTGATTAGTTTGCACACCTTGTTAGGATGATGTGGGTCTTCAAACCCTGGTGGTTGACAGACATAAACTTCTTACTTCATTTTTCCGTAGAGAAAAGCACTTTTGACATCCATCTGATAAAATGTGAAGTTATTGTAAGCTGCATAGGCAAGGAAGATTCTGATTCTAATCTTGTAACAGGAGCAAAAACCTCATCATAGTCTATCCCTTCTTCTTGAGCATATCCTTGAACAACAAGCCTAGCTTTGTTCTTGATGACAATTCCTCTTTCATCCTTCTTGTTTCTAAAGACCCATTTTTTTCCAATTGGTTGAGCATCTTTCGGAAGATCAACCAGTTCCCAAACCCGCTTGTTAGGGCTGATAATCCGGGATCCTGGCCGGAAGCTCAAATGGTTCAATTTTTTTTACGCAAGTTCAGGATCCTGGCAGGTTCGAGCATCCTGAATTACAGTTATCAACTAACCCGTTTGTTTTTCCCATGTGTCTTATTAATTGCAGGGTCAAAGAAACGTGTAGACAAGCCTAAAGACTCGGAAAAATGATATAGAACGTGGACTAAGTGGTCCACAACATTCATATTGGCTTAGTTAGGAGAATCCCTAAAATACAGGACAATTGGTTATATTATTTCAGGATGCTCGCCAGAAGCTCAAAGGATCCTGAACTACAGTTATCGACTAACCGTTACAATTGTCCACGTGTCTTAATTGATTGCAGGTATTAAGGGACGTGTAAATGATGGCTAAAGACTCGGTCAAGGCTTTATGGGACGTGTTGTAACTGACTCCAACGTTCACAAAGACTTGAAGACTCAATCCCTAGTTTTTAGCCTAGTTAGTTAATGCATTTTTGACTATTTAAACGAGCTCTAGGTCATTCATTCAAGAAGACACACACAACACACGATACTCGCTATCAAAACTCTCTGTAACACTTAGAATACGAGCTCATTTCACTTGTACCAAATACTTTCATCATATAAAAGTTTTAGGAGGCAGGTACTTTGAACCGGCCCCCGAGGTTTTTTGCTAGGCTCCTTGAGGATACTCAAGGATTTCTGGATTTTCCCTCGTTACATCCTCGTGTCAATCTTCAAATTTACATTTCTATCTTTATTTACATCAAACACTCTACCTCACTTACAAAGTTTGATCAACTAATTGCTTAGGCAGTTTTTGACCAAAACAATTTGGCGCCCACCGTGGGGCAAACGGTGTTTGAATTCGATTAAGAGCCTTGATCTTCTTCCCATAACCGATTCTTGAAAATGTCGACTCAACCAAAATTCACCTCAAAATCTGTTTCATCCTCTAAGCCCACTGTCAACGCTGGTCTCCCCCCAATGATGAAGAAAGTGGCTGATACTAATGCTAAAGGAGTGGAATACCCCACTTTTACTGGATCTCAAGGTACGTCCACTGACTCTACTATTTCTAATAACGATCTCTATGTTTTGATCAGGCAAATGAAGGCCCATGCGGATGAACAAACCAAAACCAACGAGAGAATGATGAAGGAGATCATGGAATTGAAGAAATCGAAGAAACCAGTAGAGGAAATCAGCCCTTTGATCCCAAAATCATTCGGGTTTAACTCTCCGGAAATATCGGAGCAGCCGAAACAGAAAGTAAATCCCTCTACTGTTCAAAAGTCAGGTATTGCAACAGTTACCACTGCAGGATCCTCAGGCACTCAGCATCAGAAGACTTCCAGGACGATGGATCTGGAATACTCTGGATTCTACTCTGAGCAACCCCCAGAATCTTACTACAGCGAATATGGAAGTCAGCAGCCGCCGAGATGCTCAAGTCAGCAACCAGCCGGGTTTTTAAACCATCGGGTGCCAGCAGTCTCAATGCATCAATCCGCATCTCGACCACAACAATTCGCGGCAACAAACCTACATGAGCCTTGGAGTCAGCAGTCAGCAATGCCTACTCCACAGATGCTACAGGGATCTTCATCTCAGCCATTCCAACCATACCGGAGCCGCTTCCGAGCAGCTCAGGATCCTCAAGGATCCTTATTTTCTAACCCTACTGTCTCTGCAGGCATATTCCCAGGTTCATCTCAGGAGATGCATGAAGGAGACTTTATCCCCATGCAAATGGGAACCACGACTGAGCCGACCATCCTTAGGGATGCTGAATATGGACCCCAGATCCATCTCCAAACTTCCAGGGCTGGTAACAACTTCGATAATTTCTATGTAGACCCTAACCAAGGAACTGTGCAGGATGCAGGTATCAACCCGACTATTGCTAGGGAACTTCAGAGGTTAAAGGATATGATCTCAAGTGTTCCTGGTGTTATTCGTCCAATTCCTGAAGTGCCAGCAGGCAGCCACAGAGTTTCTAGATTTGCATGGCCCATTTGTGACGTGGAGATACCAAAAAGATTTCAAACTCCCAACATGAAACTCTACGACGGGACCACAGATCCTGAGGAACACGTGGCACAATATAGGGAACGGATGGAGATCAACCCCATTCCTGTAAACATCAAAGAAGCTTGCTTATGCAAGGGATTCGGCTCAACACTAACAGGACCAGCCTTGAAATGGCTACTCAGTATCCCTCCTAATACTATTACATCCTTTCCTCATTTGGTTAACTTATTTAATAACCAGTTTTCTTGCAGCAGGAGCTTTGAGAAGCTCACGGGTGACTTGTACAGGATAGTTCAGAAATCCAATGAATCCCTAAGGGATTATGTGGCCAGATTCGGTTGAGAAGCACTGGATATCCCTAACCTGGATATGGCTGCTGCTGTAGAAGCCTTCAAAATGGGGATTAGAGGGGATTCCCGATTTTATGATGATTTGGTTATGACTCCTTGCAGGAACCTTGATGAAGTCAGAACAAGGGCATTGAGATTCATCAGATTAGAAGATGACAAGAAGGTCCAGAAAAGAGGCGATGAATCATTAGGTAGGAGAACAGATTCTCCCGGAAAGCAACAACGAACCAAACCCTATTACAGGAATGATAATCCCAGGGTTAATGCAGTTGAAGATGATGACGACGAGGAAGACTTCCCAAAGGTATCTGATTACTGTTTTTCGGTTGACACAAGTGGTTTGTTATGTGCCTTGCAGGATCTAGGTGATAAAGCCAGGTGGCCAAGAAAATCGGATAAACAAGGATCATGGAAAGATAAGTCTAAATGGTGTGCCTACCACGAAGACTTTGGGCACTTAACAGATGATTGCATAGCACTTCGGAAAGAAATCAGTTACCTGCTCAGCAAGGGGCATCTCAAGGAATTGTTCGGCAGAAAGAAGAGTAAAACTCAAGAAGCTGCTGAGCTGCCCAAAAGAGCGCAATCACCACCAGCAGATGCCAAAGTGATCAACTTCATCTCCGGAGGATCTGACATATGTGGAGCCTCTTTCTCATCAGCAAAAAGACATGCCAAGGAGGCTAAAATGGATCAAGGCAGTCGACCAAAGAAGAATGCAATATTGACTGAAGACAAAGTCATTTCTTTTGACGAAACTGATAAGCAAGACATCCAGGACCCTCATCATGACAGTCTGGTAATTACATTGTGTATTGCTAACCATTATGTTCGCATGATCCTGATAGACAATGGCAGTTCGGTCAACATTATCCAATTGGACGTGCTTAAGAAGATGAGCATTCCCGAAGAAGAGATAATTCCAAGATCCTCAGTGTTAGCAGGATTTAGCGGAGAAACCAAGCATACGGTTGGAGACATCAGACTTCCTGTTTACATTGAAGGGGTCAACTCCATGCAGAAATTCTGCGTTATTGACTCCCTTCCTTGTTGCAACGTAATCTTGGGAAGGCCATGGATCCATGACATGAAAGCAGTTCCATCTACCTATCATCAATGTGTGAAGCTTCCCACACCTTGGGGAGTTGTAAGAATACTAAGTGATCAACAAGAAGCCAAAGACTGCTACACTTCTGCTATGAAGAACACTATCAAGTCAAAGCCAGCATAGCAATTAAAGAAACCAGCATGAAGAATTCAGATGACGGAGGAATTGGAGACCAAAGAAGTTCAACTCAATCCTGAAGATCCTGAAATCAAAGTGCTGGTAGGAACAAATATTCCTGAGGATAGTGAGGAGCAGCTCGTGAGCCTCTTAAAGTCCAGAGTCACAACATTTGCATGGAAACATGAAGACATGACAGGTATATCCAAAGATATTATTACTCATAAACTTGGTATAGATGAATCTTTCAGGCCAATACATCAGAAGAGAAGAAAGTTCGCTCCTGAGAGAAACATCATAATCCAAGAGGAAGTTGACAGGCTGCTCAAATCAAAAATGATCAGAGAAGTTAAGTATCCTCGCTGGTTGGCTAATGTGGTGGTAGTCCAAAAGAAGAATGGTAAGTGGAGGGTATGTGTAGATTACACAGACCTAAACAAGGCCTGCCCTAAAGACCCATTCCCTCTACCGCATATTGATTCTATGGTGGACGCAACTGCTGGGCATGAGATGCTAACTTTTATGGACGCATCTTCGGGCTTTCAACAAATTCAAATGGAACCATCAGATCAGGAAGACACAGCCTTCATGACTCCCACAGGTATTTATTGTTATATTTCAATGCCTTTTGGTTTACGAAATGCAGGTGCCACGTACCAGAGGCTAGTCAACATGATGTTTAAAGACAAACTGGGGGACACCATGGAAGTATACATAGATGATATGGTAGTAAAATCGAAGGAAGCAAAGGACCATCCTAGAGATCTTCAAGCTGCTTTTGATATCTTGGACCAATTCAACATGAAATTGAATCCTTCCAAGTGCCATTTTGGAGTAAGAGCCGGCAAGTTCTTGGGCTTCATGGTTACTGAAAGAGGAATTGAGGCCAGCCCTGAACAGATCCAAGCAATCATAAACTTGAAGTCTCCAACAAATGTCAAAGAAGTTCAAAGACTAACTGGCAGAGTGGCAGCACTCAACAGGTTCATATCAAGATCGTCTGAAAAAAGCAAAGAATTCTATGACATATTGAAGAAGAACAAAAAGTTTGAATGGGGTGAAAAGCATGAAGCAGCTCTGAGCTCCTTGAAAGAATATTTATCATCCGCTCCACTTCTAATGCAACCAGTCAAGGGCGAACCACTATCTCTCTATTTAGCAGTCTCAGGCAGCTCAGTAAGTGCTGTGCTTGTGAAAGATCATGAGGGACAACAACATCCGGTATATTATGTAAGCAAAACACTATTAGATGCTGAAACCAGGTATTCTTATTTGGAAAAATTGATTTTAGCTCTTGTCATGGCTTCCCAAAAATTAAGACATTACTTTGAAACTCATGTTATTTATGTGAAAACTAACTATCCTGTTAAGTGTGTCTTGAGAAAACCAGAAATGTCAGGTAGAATGGCGAAATGGGCAGTTAAATTAAGTGCCTATGATATCATATATGAGCCAAGAACAGCAATCAAGTCACAAGCCCTTGCAGATTTTGTGGCTGATTTCAGCAGCGACATACTGCCAGAAGTTGAACTTGAGGTCAAGCAGCTCGAAGAAGCTTCAGGCAGCTGGATACTATATACAGATGGAGCATCTAACGTTAGAGGAACAGGACTTGGTGTGCTACTGAAATCGCCACAGGGGGACATTATCCCTCTATCTATCCATTGTGAATTCAAAGCCACCAACAATGAAGCTGAATACGAAGCTTTAATTGCAGGATTACAACTCGCTAAAGATATGGATATCCAACACATTCAAGTTTTTATTGACTCCTTGTTATTAACTAACCAATTTAATGGATCCTATGCAGTGAAAGGCGAAAGGCTAACCAAATATCTGGACCTTGTAAAACAATTAGCATTATCTTTTGAAAATTGCAGCATATCACAGGTACCCAGAGAAGAAAACGCAGAAGCTGATGCTTTGGCAAATTTAGCATCATCTTTAAGGATCCCAGAAGGTGTCAAGATTCCCATAACTCACATCCTGACACCAGCAATTGAAGAACAAGAAGTTAATGATGTTACAACAGATAAAGATCAAGAAATGACAGACTCCCAGGATCCTCAAGAATCCTGGACTTACCCTATCAGGAGATTTATCCAAGAAGGAGAAATCCCAAAAAACGAGAACTCCAGACTCTTCCGAACAAAGGTAATTCCATATTCAATAATAAATGGTATCTTATACAAGAAATCTCTTGCAGGACCATACTTGAGATGCCTCGAGCAGCCTGAAGCACATGCGGTACTTCAGGATATTCATGAAGGTGATTGTGGCAATCACACTGGGGGCAGATCACTCTTTTCCAAGGTATTGAGGACAGGATACTACTGGCCTACTATGAAAAAGGATGCAATGGCCTTTGTTCAGAAGTGTGATGCATGCCAGCGGCACGGCAATATCCTCCATCAGCCTGCTGAGCCGCTTCATTCAATATCGTCTCCGTGGCCGTTCATGAAATGGGGCATGGATATAGTTGGTAAGCTGCCTGTAGCACCTGGAGGAAAAGTCTTCATGCTAGCCATGACGGACTACTTTTCTAAGTGGATCGAAGCCGAAGCCTTTGTCCAAGTTCGAGAAAAGGAAGTGATTTCTTTCATCAAAAGGAATATCTTGACAAGGTTTGGAATCCCATCGGAAATAGTGTGTGACAATGGATCTCAGTTTATTGGCAAAAGAACAACTAGTTTTTGTGAGGCATGGGGCATCAAGATGGTAACTTCAACTCCCATACATCCACAAGCTAATGGCCAGGCAGAATCGAGCAATAAGATTATCATCAATAACCTTAAGAAGAAGCTAGGAGATAAAAAAGGGAAATGGGCTGAAGAACTACCTTTCGTATTGTGGGCCGACAGAACGACCTCCAAAAATGCTACTGGTCGAACACCATTTTCCTTAGTGTTTGGCTCAGAAGCTGTAATACCCACTGAAATGGTGATGCCAACTGCCAGAACAAGCTGCCGGGATTTTGAAGCCAATAAGCAAGAGCTCCTTGAAGATCTTGAAACGATAGATGAAGTCAGAGACCTCGCAAAATTCCGGATGGCAGCATACCAGCAAAGGATAGCCAAGTCTTACAACAGGAATCTCAGGATCAGAAGATTTCAAGTAGGAGATCTGGTACTCAGGAAAGCTTTTCAAAATACAACCAATCCGGCACATGGGAAACTCGCACCTAAATGGGAAGGTCCTTACCTAATAGATTCAGAAGCTGGAAAGGGAGCGTACAGGCTGGCTACTATGGAAGGTGAGCTGCTCCCAAGAGCTTGGAATGCGATTCACTTGAAGTTGTATTTTATGTAAGTACTCTCCGGATCCTCTAAGTATATCCAAAAATCCTTGTGTATACTCCAAGGACATCAGGTATGATCTTTATTCTCATTTCAATCCCTTAATCATTATCTTTGTGAAATGGTTACTAACTTAGGCATCGGAGGGGTGTTAGTCAAACTAACACCCACCCCTCACCAAGCCTTGAAGTATTTTGCAGATGTTCTAAGCTTCTTGTCACAAGCTAGAGGCTGATCACCTCTTCTAAGTATAAGGCATTCAGAATGCTATCAAAGGTTTAGGAGGTTTTCACCTTCTCGTTCACTAATGGGAATCGCCAGGAGCGCAAGACCCTCGCCAGGAGCGCACGGTGGTGGCCTATGGTTCAAGGTGGTGCGACCAGTCCATCTGAGGGTGGCTGATAATTTCATCACTGTTGGCCATAGAGTGCACTTCAAAATGGGTGGCAGACGTGTCATCTCGAAAAGATTCTAAGGTTTTTGGCATTTTCATGTCAACCAAGGTTTAGGCACATTCGTGTCTCTCAAGTTTTTGGGCTTGACCCCAGTTGGCTTAGTCCCAAGTATTTTTGAGCTTGTCCTCAGAATAACACAGGTTTTTAATGTTCTCACATTAACTAAGGTTTAGGCACTTTCGTGTCTCTCAAGTTTTTGGGCTTGACCCCAGTTGGCTTAGACCCAAGACTTATAAAGCATTTCGTACCTCAGAAGACAAGGTTGGGCTTGACCCCTGTTTGACTTGTTCCTAAATGCTCAAGACTTATTCTCAGATTCATCGGAATTTCATCAAGTATATCTTAAGGATTCCTAAGGATCCTCATGGATCCTGGTTATCTCGACAGTTGAATTACTTTTGAACAGGTGACATTGGTACTGCGCATATTGCATATTTTTATTACTAACCAAGTATTGGCTAACATCATGGTTTGTTAACATTGACAAAGTTTTATGGGCTTTGGAATTTTTAAACTAAGCATCCTGTAGGATCCTCATTCAAACATTTTTCAAAATAACCAAAAATATACATAACACACCATGATGATCAAAATACTACTAAGTCATATATATGCAGGAAATACAAAAAGAGCAATCGACAGGGTTCCGACTGATGTATGGGGAAGACAGCAACTTGGAGTTATTTATGGGGAAATCACATGAGAAGTTGCGTTGCTATCAAATCAGGAGCTAACGAGTCACCTTCGTAATTATTTCAAGAGATGACGTTGAGTTTGAATTTTTACAGCCGTCTTCTTGGTCGACAACTGTTAAAATTCAGGGGCAATTGTTAGGGCTGATAATCCGGGATCCTGGCGGCAGCTCAAATGGTTTGGTATCCTTATGCAAGTTCAGGATCCTGGCAGGTTCGAGCATCCTGAATTACAGTTATCAACTAACCCGTTTGTTTTTCCCATGTGTCTTATTAATTGCAGGGTCAAAGAAACGTGTAGACAAGCCTAAAGACTCGGACAAATGATATAGAACGTGGACTAAGTGGTCCACAACGTTCATATTGGCTTAGTTGGGAGAATCCCTAAAATATAGGACAGTTGGTTATATTATTTCAGGATGCTCGCCAGAAGCTCAAAGGATCCTGAACTACAGTTATCGATTAACCGTTACAATTGTCCACGTGTCTTAATTGATTGCAGGTATTAAGGGACGTGTAAATGATGGCTAAAGACTCGGTCAAGGCTTTATGGGACGTGTTGTAACTGACTCCAACGTTCACAAAGACTTGAAGACTCAATCCCTAGTTTTTAGCCTAGTTAGTTAATGCATTTTTGACTATTTAAACGAGCTCTAGGTCATTCATTCAAAGAAGACACACACACAACACACGATACTCGCTATCAAAACTCTCTGTAACACTTAGAATACGAGCTCATTTCACTTGTACCAAATACTTTCATCATATAAAAGTTTTAGGAGGCAGGTACTTTGAACCGGCCCCCGAGGTTTTTTGCTAGGCTCCTTGAGGATACTCAAGGATTCCTGGATTTTCCCTCGTTACATCCTCGTGTCAATCTTCAAATTTACATTTCTATCTTTATTTACATCAAACACTCTACCTCACTTACAAAGTTTGATCAACTAATTGCTTAGGCAGTTTTTGACCAAAACACCGCTGTTTGTTGATTTGGAACAATTCCTCTTGCATAGCTGCAATCCAGTGATTGTCTTTCAGTGCTTGCTCAACTTTCTTTGGTTCTTCTTGGGACAGGAAGCATGCAAATAAGCAGATATTTGCATCAGCAGCTGATTTGCTTCTTGTAAGAACAGGAGCAGTCACATCACCAATCACATTCTCAATTGGATGAGTTTTGCTGACATTTGTATTCTGAAAACTTGGGAATTCAAGACTCTGAACTTGCCTAGTAGGTGGAATAATTGGGGGTAGGTGAATACTAAGCTCAATTCCTGGTAATCTTTGTGAAGGAGGTAAATTTGATGTAGTTACAGCAGAACCATATTGATCACTCATGTTGTTAGCAGAGTTGATGTTCTCTTCATGAGATGAGTCAGTGAAATTTGACTCATGAGAACCATCATGACCATCAAATTGGTTATCATTTGGAGAATGTTGCACACTCCTATCATCACTTGTATCTGAGACATATCCTTCACCTTGTGATTGTGAATTACTTGACTCAGTTTCAACCAAGTTCACTTGAGTGGGATCAGTAACTTGTTGAATTGCAGCAGTTGGCTTAGTAGGTGGTTTGTAAGGTTGTGTGCTGACAGAGGAGTAGAAATGACCATAGTTATAGTCATTCTTCTTTGCCTTTGGGTTCTCCCCCTGAGACTGCACATACTCACTAAAAGACTTATCAACAGTAAAGTTGAAAGCATTGGTTAGTGAATCAATATCAAATAACCATGAGGGTGCAGAACTAAACCTATTTGTAGATTTTTCATTGAAAAATACATTTATTGACTACTCAATAATTTTAGTTCTGAGATTGTACACTCCGTATACCTTAGCAATACCAGAGTATCCAACCATGTAGCCATCATCTGCCTTTTCAGCAAACTTAGCTAAGTTCTCATTGGTTATTAATATTGTAACAGGACAGCCAAATACTTTGAGAAAATGTATGCTAGGTTTTCTTTTTCTCCAAATTCATATGGTGTCTTGTTCTTACCTTTGACCACAAGCACCCTGTTCTGAACATAGCAGGATGTGTTCACTGCTTCTACCCAGAAAGTTACAGGGAGCTTAGACTCAACCAACATTGATCTAGCAGCCTCAATTAGTGTTCTATTTCTCCTCTCAGCAACCCCATTTTGCTGAGGAGTCCTAGCAGCACTGAACTGCCTAGATATCCCCTTTTCTTCACAAAAAGAATTTAAAACATGATTTTTAAATTCAGTACCATTGTCACATCTAATTGTTTTGACTTTGAAATTTGACTGATTTTCAAGTTGTAAGATTATAGCTTTTAGAGTTTCAGGTGTTTCATCCTTAGTTCTTAGGAAGAAAACCCATGTGTATCTTGAAAAATCATCAGTTATAACAAAACAATAAGATTTCTTTCCCAAACTCATTACCCTTATAGGACCAAAGAGATCCATGTGCAACAATTCTAAGGGTTGAGAAATTGAGTTTTCAGATTTGGACTTATGAGAAGACTTGTGTTGTTTACCTTTTAAACAAGAAGTACAGTGTTTATTACAGTTAAAATGTTTCTTTGGTAAACCACTAACTGGCCCTAAATTGACAAGTTTGTTCATGGTTTTGTAATTAACATGTACAAGTCTCCTGTGCCAAAGGTAAGACTCATCAATAAAGCTCTTGATATTAGACAAGTGTTGCCATCATGGGATTTAGCACTTGCCATATCAAGTAAGTACAAGCCATCCTGTCTTTTTGCTTTAATTAAAATCATTTCAGCAGGAATTTTGAAACCAGACTTGAGTACTAGAGCTTCTTCATCATTAAATAGAACATTCATGTTCTTATCATAAATTTGTGATACACTCAACAGATTGAAACTCAGAACATTGACAAGACTTACTTTGTCAAGAGTAAAACTTCCATTTGATACATTACCAAGTGCTATAATGTAGCCTTCATTGCTTCCAAAGGCAACGGGACCTCCATCATATCTTTTTGTATTTTCTAGAAGATTTTTATTACCTGTCATGTGACTGGAGCAACCACTATCTACAACCCAAACATTTGCTTGAGATTTATTAGGTAGCCCCTACACAGGTAAACCACATGGTTAGTTGGAGTATGGGACCCAAGCCTTTGTGGTCTTGGGTCTTCCCATGGCATCATTATAAGTGTATTTTCTTAAAACAAGCTGAATAGGACCATGGTTCTCAGAAATAAGTTCATCCTGTTCTGACAGGTTAGCCCTTTTATCATTTACATTCCTGTTGTAACTTTGCAATTTGGGAAAACCATGTTTCTTAATAAAAGCCTTCTTTTCCCAGTATTTTATGTTGCATCTCTGTTTTGCATTTTCAAATTTTGGTTGAGAGGCAACATTGGGAATTTCAGTATGTGAGAACTGAGTTCCATAGGAACTCACTTGTGCAGGATGGTTATGCACATCATACTGTTCAAAAACTTGTTTTCTTTCACGAGGAGCAGATTTAGCTCGTGAACCACCTTGGTAAGAGGGATGAAATTGATTTAAAAACTCAGTAGGTTGAAATTAAGGTCTTTGTTTTGAAGGTTTTGCAGACCTGTTGTTGTTGAAAAGTTCCAAGGGAACTGTACTTCTTCCAGAGGAATGTTCTCCCGGAAGAAATGAAGTTCTTGCGGAATTTTGTTCCCTTTGAAAATTGTTTCTTTTAACTTGTGAGAAGCTGCTATTCTTCTCATTTCCAACCCAAACATTCTGAGTTTTACCAAATTCCCTTTGATCACCTTGTGATCTTCTTGGTGACACTTTCCTGTTTTCCTTTTGATTCTTTGCATTGAACAGATTTTGATTTCTCTTTGGAGAAATGTTAGAATTGTTAATTATCTGTTTGAAAGGATTGAAGGAACAGTGTATAGCAACATGTCCTATTTCACCACAAATTATGCATTCTCTCACTGAGTTGTGAGTGTTTTGGTGTTTTGGTGACACATGATTGAAAACAGGTTTTGAAATTCTCAAAATTTCAACCTCAGCAGAAATGTTGGTTGATGCTTTTGTGACATCAGAAAAACCAATGTAATTTTCAATCTGTATGTCATCATTTCATGGGATAGGTCCTCAATTACAGGACCATTTTCCTTTGGGTCAATTATCAAGGAAACATTTGTTTCCTTGTTGGGTGGAGTTAAAAGACTAGTATAAGAATCAGGATTCTCCACTGTCCTGAATGATACCCTTCCCTTCCCATGTGTGTGTTCATGCCATAACTTTTGAGCTTTTTCACTAGCAATCTGAAACTTATCAGCATTGCTTATGGCTTCTCTCAGTTGATCTTTTAGGGTTTGAATATCTAGCACATATTCCTCATTTTGTTCTGTGAAACTTTCAGTTGTGCTACAACATCATCCATTTGTGTTATAAATCAGTTTGTTGATGTTTCAAAAGCCCTATAGTTTGTTTCAGTTCATCAGTTTTGGTTGAATAAGCTATATCTGCTCTTTTTTAGTACTCTTTCAACTCATTTAAATTTGTGATTTCTTCTATTAGAGACAGATTATGCTTCTTGTAACTTTCAACCAGTTCAATACACTTAGGTGTACACAAGACATTCTGAAGTTCAGTTGAGGAGTTTGAGTTTACCTCTGCCATTGCAGGTGAAGAACCACTGGCCATCAAGGCATGGTTAGTTGGAGCAAACTCACTCATCACATCCTCCCAATCAACAAACCCTATTTGATTTGCAACAGCAGCAGTTGCTTGACTTTGGTTGAAAGCAGGTTTTGGTGGAGTTGGGCCTGAGGAAGAGCTTGGCTTGGTATATTCTGGTTTCTTTTCAGCATTATACCCACCATCTCTTCTTGGCTGAGAACACTTCCTGGCAAAATGTCCTAACTGATGACATTTGTCACATTTGACTTTTGATTTGTCAAGCCCTATGGGAGCATTCTTGGCTCCATTTGTACTTTCTTCCAGTTATTTTGTAGAACCTTTGTGCCCTCAGTGACACCATGGCAAGCTGGGTTGTGATGTCAATCTCCTCTAGATCATCTGCACTTATGCATTCAAGATCTGATCTAATGAACCATGTATAAGAACTGTTAGCAACATTTGCAAAGTTTTGAAGGTATGAAACTTCATGTCCTTTAGGAGACTCAGGAAAGGATATATGTGATTCATGATCAGAATAGTTCTCTGAGTGAGCAGTGATGAGAGCCAAAGTGCTTTTTGAAGATGATGTTTGGTTAGATGTTATACCAGACTTCTCATTCATCTCCATCTCATGTGCACTCAGCATCCCGTAGAGATCTCCTAGCTTCAAAGTTTTGAGATCCTTGTTATATTTTATACTAACTGTATAGATAGTCAAAACTTCAGGTAAGGATCTTAAAAATTTTCTGATTATATCAGCATTTTCTATTTTGACATCTACACCTTGCAGTTCATCTATCAGTTTAACATATCTCAAATATTGCTCAGACATGGTTTCACCTCTTTTATGAGAAAAGTTTTCATATCTTTGTTTCAAAACATCTTTCTTATTCTCCTTAACCTCATTTGTCCCCTCATATATTTCAATAAGAGCTTTCCAAAGATCATGTGCAGTTTTGCATCTCTTAAAGCCAATGAGTATGGAATTTGGGAGAGCTGCCTGGAGAGCCCACAAAGTTTGTAGTCACATTCACATGTCTTATGGTCATCCTCATAATAATTCTCATACGTTTTGACAAGGTCAACACTTGGTTGAGTTACAGATTTGGTTGTAATGACCTGTGGTCCTGTGTTAATGGAGTTCCACATTTTGTAGTCAGTGTTTTTACAGAAAATCTCCATTCTAAGTTTCCAGGTGTCAAATTCATCAGAAGTAAATGTGGGTGGTTTGTTAGTGCTGCCATTCCTTAGTTCACTCATTTTCAGAGATCAAGAATCGATACAGTCTTATCTAAAGCAAATAGAAACACCTTCGGGTAAGAAAAGTTTTTGAAAATTCTTTAAAACTTTTAAACACAAGAGCCAAGGCTCTGATACCACTTGTTGGATCGTGGTTAGAACCAACTAACCAAACAAATTACTTGAAGATATCAAACAAGAAAGGCGGAATCAGACTTGTTTGTGTTTATGTTAATATGCCTTTTGATCGATAACAGTAACTAATAAACAAAAAGTAAAGTAGTTGAACACAAGATGTAAATTCCAAGCACTACAATATTATTACTTCTCAATGTTTACAAGGAGTTACGGCTGATGAACTAGAGAGAGTTAATAGACGATAAACAAAAAAAATACAAGTAATATATATAGTGGAAGTAGGAAATAAAAGATATTCCTTTATTTCCATTTAGCTACTAGGCTAAATATGTTGGGCTATACATTATGAGGCAAGAATATTAGACATGTAGGCTTGCATTTACTTGGGCTTAATGGATGTTTACGATTTTGGGCCTCTTGGGCCGGTTACCTATTCTTGTTTACGATCCTAGCTAGGTTTATGTAAGGGTAGTATAAATACCCACTAGTGTAGGATTGTAGGTAGCTTTTGGGTTTACGATTTACTGCTTCATCTTTGTATTTCCGATCGTGAACTTAAAGTAATGGAAGATTGATTGGTTTTCATTCAAGATTTGATTGTTTTGCATTTTCTTCATCTCATATCAAGTCTATTTCATCATCTTCTTGTCGAATCAATCACAAACAAGGTTTCCGCACTTGTTTGTGTTTAAAATACCGTTTACGATTGTTGTTTTGGGACCAACAATTGGTATCAGAGCTAAGAATCATCAGATTCGAGGTTCAACTGTATTAGATTCGAGTGTTTAGCTGAAAAAGTGGAAGTTTGCTGCTGTTTCTGGGCTATTCGTCGAATTTACAATCATCTACCTTCATCAGACAGTGTTTACGAGCTAGAGTTTACGATCAAGGAAAAGTGGTTTACGACTTCAAGTTCGTATCTTTTGGTGATTACGATTTGGTTTGCGATTTAAAGGCATTTATGACTTGGTTTTCGACCCAGAGTAGTTCACGACTGAGTTTACGATCGGAATCGTGTTCTCGATCAGCTTGTCTGCGAAAATCGTAAACTACTGTTTACGATCGAAAACTCTTTTTGGGCTTCTCTTTTTCTTAAGTTTTCCTAAGCTTTCATCATGGACTTTGAACCTAGTATGTATCAAAAACTAGACTTTGAGATTGGATCGACCACCCGTCCTCTAAGACTCACATCGGTTGACAACTTTCTTGAATGGAAATACAGATTTCAAAATCATTTGAAAATTGTTGACTTGAGACTTTGGAGATCAGTTGTTAATGGGCCATTCATTCCTTCTCACAAATAAGGAGACAAAATTGTGGAGGCAAAAACTGAACCAGAATACACGGATGATGATTGGGAAAATGTAACAAGGACGAGAGAGCGTATGCAATTATGACAATGTAATTGACTCCGGAGATTGCTCAAGGTTATAATAAATACAAGACTGCAAAGCAACTCTGGGATGCTCTGGAGGTGGCATATGAAGGAAATCCCGATATCAAGGCAAGCCGTAAACAAATGCTAAGAAGATGGTACGTGATCCTCAGGCGATGGTGTGTAGTCCACCGGTGTCGGGTCCTCTGGTGATGGAGTATACTCTACACTTGCTTCCTCACTGGAACCGGCAACGCAAATAACCTCTTTCGAAGTCATCTCTGCGAAAATATTCCAACAGGAAACAGTGATCAGTAATCATCATAGAGGTATAAAAACTAAAGCAAGGAAGTAAAGCATAGTTAACACGTAAGCTATCATAGGTAAACATATTGAAGGTAATGGTCTTGCATGCAAAGGGTCGCTTCAGAGTGGGTTATAGTCCAGGTTCAGTTTTGTTTTGTTTGTTTATCCTGGTTCGCTATAACCACGGCTCTGATACCAATCTGTCACACCCCGGTCAACGGTTTCGGGTGTGAGCGAGAATGGAATCATAGTCGAGGATACATAGAACAACTTCTAATAAATTAAAACTTCATAAAACATTACTTCATTTCATTGCAGCGGAAAAGATAGTGGAAACGATAATGTCTTACAATTTGAAAAACATAAAGTCTTAAATTAATATTAAAAGCATAAATCGGTTTATTTGGATAGTCGGGACTATGACTCCTAAAGCAGGTCCGATAGCGTACATAAGCCCCCATTTGCATGTCTTCATGAGTTGCGTCAATTACCTAAGAAATCATGAGTTTAAAAGGTCAACATAAAGTTGGTGAGGTTCACAGGTTTAAGACTCACAGTTTAATCATTTAAAACAGTTTTTCAGTATACTTAAATATTACGTTGGTTTACCGTTGTGGTTGCATGATCTCACCTGAACCTTGATTTCAAATACTAACGGTTTACCCACCCAGCATCCCTTACCCAGAGATGTTAAACAGAGCAGAATAACTGACGTGTACCCCCAGACAATCCGGAGTCAGAACTGGAGCTACCAGTTAGGGTAGGGTTGTCAACCCAAATAGATCTATTCACTAGCTATCGTTTCGTACAGAACTAATTAAAATCAATTAATGGTGGGATACGGTTGTACAAATGTTTATAACGATAATGTACCAAATTGGGCAATCAGTAAGAGAACAAGTAGTCATACAGCTAACAGATAAACCATAATATTAAATAAAAAGCATTTATCAGATTTCATGATTTCTCCCCCAAAGTATAAAACAGTTAAAGGAAAAGGGGCCGTGAAACTCACTGAATCAGCAGATAAGCGGTAAATAAGCAGTGAAGGAACGGTAGCACGTAACGTCCTAAATCATTAAATAAACATATGCATAAGGTCTTATGATCATTTGAATAACAAAAGTCACCCAAGTGATACCGATCAAGTCTTGACGTTTTAATCCGTTTGTATCTTTGAAAACCCGTTAACTTGTATTTATCAAACAAATACGTTCGGTGACGATTTATATTTATGTTAAATAAATATAACCAAAGATTAATCATTTTTAACAATTCAACCAAGTCTTGAATATTGAGTTTAAAATAATAATAATGTTTATTATTATTTTCACAAGTTCGTATGATTATTTTTAATTAAATAATTACATATTCGATTTGTTAATCTTGCAAGTTATAATTATATTAAATAGAGTAAATTACATATTTGGTCCTTTAACTTTACCCGTTTTGCAACTTTTGTCCTTTATCTTTTTTTGTTACACTCTCTGTCCTTTAACTTTTTTTTTCTTTCATCTTTTGTCCTTTTTAACAGATTCCGTTAAAATCCACCGTTAAGTCAAGGGTATTTTTGTCTTTTTACTTTTTAGGGTAGAAAAAATTACATATTTTGTCCTTTAACTTTGTCTTTTTTGCAATTTTTATTCTTTATTTTTTTTTTGTTACATTCTCTATCCTTTAACTTTTTTATTCTTTCACATTTTGTCTTTTTTAACAGATTCTGTTAAAATCCACCATTAAGTCAAGAGTATTTTTTTTCTTTTTACTTTTTAGGGGTATTTATTGTACTTAAATAAAGAGGGAGGGTGTGTTATGTAAATCTGTATTTTTCCCCTTTATCACCCCACCCCAACCCACCCCCACTTTCGTTTCTGAGAGAAGGCAGCCTCGATCCCCCTCCCCCTCTCCTCTTTCCCGGTCGGATTTTCGGCGCATCTCCGAGCCCTCGCTGCTCCGACCAAACCTCCGACGACCCTCCACCATCTCCTCGCCAAACGTCGGCGGTCACCAGTTTACCTGCTTCACCAACGACCACCCTTAACAAACTCGATGTCAAGTCGATGGGAGGTCGCCGGAGGGTCGTCGACAGTGTTCGATGGGAGGTCGCCGGCCGACCGACAGTGGGGGTGAGGTTTTCACCGGTGATGGTTTAAGGTTAGGGTGGGGGTGGGGTGATAAAGGAAAAAAATTTACAGAATTACATAACACACCATTCATCTTTATTTAAGTATAATAAATACCCTTTAAAAGTAAAAAGACAATAATACCCTTGACTTAACGATAAATTTTAATAGAATCTGTTAAAAAAGACAAAAAGATGTTAAAAAGGACAAAAGATGAAAGAATAAAAAAGTTAAAGAATAGAGAATGTAACAAAAAAAAATAAAGGATAAGAATTGCAAAACAGACAAAGTTAAAGGACAAAATATGTAATGTTTTCTACCCTAAAAAGTAAAAAGACAAAAATACCCTTGACTTAACGGTGGATTTTAACGGAATCGGTTAAAAAGGATAAAATATGAAAGCATAAAAAAGTTAAAGGACAGGGAGTGTAACAAAAAAAGATAAAGGACAAAAGTTGCAAAACGGGTAAAGTTAAAGAACAAAATATGTAATTTACTCTATTAAATAATTATGATTAACAATACTTTGGTGAATAAAGCATGGTTTATATCTTTTGCAAATAATTATTTGTCAAGAATAATTATTAAATGTTTGCTTTATTTTTAAAACATGAATCTTTAAGGAAAACATTCAAAGTTTTCTAACATTTAATCAGTAATTTTTCGAAAGCGTTTAATGTTTCATTTGCATGAAATATATATTTCTTTCATAGATATTTTCAAAACATTGTAATGATGCTTGGATCTATAAAATCGTCTTTCATAAAAACTTGATTTTATTTAAAGTCTCCAACAATGTAAGTCCATTTTTGGTTACTTTGATTTTATTGAAGTATTAAAAATCCATGTAAGCATTTAAAGTTAATAGCTTGTCTTTGATTTATTTTTATAAAATCCTTTTATAAAAATATTTAGTTTTCACAAGTGACATTTTTATAGAATAATCCATTTATCTCTAAAGTTTTAGAAAGGTTAAAACTTGTAATAAATCCAAGAATTTATGTCAGATTAATCATTTGACATAAATAATATTCTTACCATTTTTAGTAACAAAATCTATATTTATTTCTTTTGTCTTGAACACATATTTAATGTGTTGATTTTCCAAATCAAGTAATATTCTTTTGTTTTAGTCATAGGTTACATATGTAACATTTGTTTAATTATTTCATCTTGTTTTAATATTGTTTTAACATGTAACATATATAAACATAAGTAACAATCAACTAACACATTGGTGTTAGGACTTTATAAATGTAAATAAACAATCAACTAACACATTGGTGTTAGGACATTTAAATATAAATAAACAATCAACTAACACTTTGGTGTTAGGACTTATAAATATAAATAAACAATCAACTAACACATTGGTGTTAGGACTTATAAATATAAATAAACAATCAACTAACACATTGGTGTTAGGACATTTAAATATAAATAAACAATAAACCAACACTTTGGTGTTAGGACTTATAAATATAAATAAACAATCAACTAACACATTGGTGTTAGGACTTATAAATATAAATAAACAATCAACTAACACATTGGTGTTAGGACTTATAAATATAAATAAACAATCAACTAACACATTGGTGTTAGGACATTTAAATATAAATAAACAATCAACCAACACTTTGGTGTTAGGACTTATAAATATAAATAAACAATCAACTAACACATTCGTGTTAGGACTTATAAATATAAATAAACAATCAACTAACACTTTGGTGTTAGGACTTATAAATATAAATAAAAAACAACTAACACATTGGTGTTAGGACTTATAAATATAAATAAAAATCAACTAACACATTGGTGTTAGGACATTTAAATATAAATAAACAATCAACTAACACATTGGTGTTAGGACTTATAAATATAAATAAACAATCAACTAACACATTGGTGTTAGGACTTATAAATATAGATAAACAATCAACTAACATTTTCATGTTAGGACATAGAATATATAAAGATCAACTAACACTTTTGTGTTAGGACAAGTTAGTCACATAAGTTAGATATAACATTTGTTACTTCATGGATTCATATTTTTATAAGTTATGAAGGGGCTTAACATTGAAATCAACTAACTATGAAATCTTTAGATTTCATAAACAAGATCATGGTGCACACTTGCTACTATCCAAAAAGGTTCACAAATGTGTTTCACCAAAGCATTAAGGATCTTGAAAGAATGGAGGTAAAGAGGAGGAGTTTGTTGTTAGTTGATGATCAAAGTAAGCATTTAACAATAATTTAAAGACTTAGATTTAAAGTGTAGGTTGCCAAGACTTGATGGTTTCATTTGGGAGGTGAAATAATGTGAGAAACATAAGAAGAATAGGTGTAGAAGACTCACAATGGATGTGAGCTTAAAACCG
>JBCNJP010004267.1:0-10012 GCA_039602395.1 Deinandra increscens subsp. villosa
CTAGATCATCAACTTAATAGCTTCCTCCAACCGCCCGGTGTGACCATTACCCTGAAAACAAACATGAAAATCAAGTCATTACAGTTGTTCAGTTGTTCTTAACATAAACATAAACCAAATCAGACCTGAGTGATGGCTATATGCAACATGGTTTTGTTCACAAGTGGCAAATCTACTGTTTCCTTCCTTGCTTCCAACAGCTTTTCACTGTCAAAGCAACCATTTTTACAGTCTTAACAGTCCAAACTATAAAAATTCACTAACTGTTATTGATATTATAACAAACATTACAAACTCTATATAGTTGACTACTTCAGCCTATTCTAAAGGCATGTGAGATATTGGACCAATGTGTACACACTACTACAAAAACATATATTTTTAGTAGTAGACAATAACAAAAAGAACAGAACCTGATGAAGAACAAGCATATTGAACTAGATTTTCTTTGTAATGTTTTATTCAATGATGAGCAACTAGGCTTTTATCAAGCAAAGGTTTAGAAGAAATTACAACTTCTACAACAAACAGAACAAGTCATTAACGCATGATTAAAGATCCAGAATTTTTTATCATTCGAAGCAAAAAAACGAACCGCTAACATGGATCAAATAATGATAGTTTATTTGGCGAAATATGCTAAAATTAAGCATAGCCTGAAACGATAAAGCTAATGCAACCAAAACATGTGCATTGAGCAACCCAACTAAAACAATGAAAGGTCAAGAAAGAAATCAATATGCTAAGCTTTTAGGCCTGTGTGACCACTGCAACAGAAAGTAGGCTCAAGCCTGGCCCCTTCATGTATGTGAATTTTCCTAATGAATCTAGTTAAATGGAGTGGCTTTTTCCATTTAAAAGAGGGTTAAATGAGAACCACAAAATTATTAATCATAAGGTTAGTAATTTTGTGGTTCTCGTTCTAAAAACAGAAATGGTTCCCTTGATAAAATTGGTGTAGTAAGCTTATTTGAGTAATGGAACTTCTTTTTTGAGTCAAATATGAGCATTATAGCTAATGCGTGTGTATAATATGCACTTCAAAAAATAATATTTTGTCGTTCTTACATCTATACTTCATGGCCATAAATACAAACAAAAGCAAAGGAGGCCTCAAAAATATATTACCTGATCTGCTAATTATACACTTCCAGCACAGTGATTAAAATACAGGTAAAAGTATCTTTTCTTTCCCCAACTGTATCAAATAATGCCTCCAATTTTCTATAGTTGACTCCACGATTCTGCTCTGTACCCTCCATTGTAAAAGTCTTTCCTGTCCCTGTTTGCCCATAAGACAATATACAGACATTACACCGAGCTGGCCATAGGTGCGGCATCTGCAAACACATCAACTAAAACAACATATAACAAAATCCGTATGAGCATAACATGCCAAAATTCTTCTCGAATCAGGCCCTCTCCTTCTAGAAATGACCAACAGAAAAGAAAAAGAGGTAAAAAGATTTACTAGTGGACAGGTTGATTCAGGTTACGCTTTATAACTATCAACAATATCACAACCAACCCATCTGCATCTGCATGTTGCTGACATCATTATCCAGATTCGCATCTATGATTTTCCAAGTATATGCCAGCTTCATACGACTCCCAGCCCCATAGCTACACGAAAAACAAACTAAAAATACATATACAGCATCATCTTTAAATGTAATTTATGTTCATGTTTCATTTACCTACCACCTGACCAGCAAGTGTTAACGAGCCATCGAGTAGCACCGTGTTTCTCCATTTTGGTGGCAAGCATTGCTGCATATTTGGTGGGATGTAGCATGATGAATGCTGCTCCAAAATTGGCTGAAAATGTTGCACGTGGCTCCTTTACACCCTCCTCGGTTCCAACCACCTTCATGAATAAGTATATACTCAATGTCATTTTATTAAAAGTACATCCTACAAGGCATAACTGTTAAAACTTGAAAGTGTTTGTACCAATTTTGTGTAGCCAGTGATGAACTCATACATAGTCTGGGGCTCGGGGCAAGGCTTAGTTTGCTCACTGACCTAAAAACCTGTTACAGTCTTACAGATTACAGTTATCAAATGGTTCAGTATTCACAATAATAATATGTGAAACACGAATCAATACTTCAAAATTTCAACACCGTGTGAAACACTAATGCAATTTATACAGATAATAATCTGTGAAACACTAGCGTTAACATGAATTAAGGCCAAACACCTAAAAAAGTATAACTAAATTATGAAATGCTAACTGTCCTACTATCACATGCCAAAAGATATGAGCATAGAAATTAGAGTGTGGAAAGAAAAACAACAAAGGAGCATGATTATTACCGGATGTTAGAAACTGTAAAAGCCATTACGATCTACTACTGAAAATTCAAACTGCGTTTAGTATGACATTTCACACTGGAATAAAAACTGAATCACTGAAAAAACCTATTTAAATATACTCCCTAAACATTTACATTAACACTAATACTCAAGCATCGAACCCCAAATGAGCAGCCTATTCCAATAATAGGTTCAGAACATTCTGAAAGTAGAAGTAAAATATATGAGATACGAAAAAGTAAGTCAATACAGAAACATAAACCAGATTAGAAATTATTACGTAATTTGTACCTAAAATCGAAGGATAACTCTAGGAAATCCGAAACTCTTCGAAACCAGTACCAAATACCAACCAGCAACCTGCAGGAAAGTAAGTGAAATAGCAACAAAATGTAAATTTCAAAAACTACATGCATACAGACACAATTTTGAAATTTGAAACTCTTGTAAAGCAAAGAACTAATTTTCATAGGTTAGATTAAATACATATTTGGGTCTCTTGTTGAGAATGAGATTCCATCCAAAATTAAACATTCAAAACTCAACATACAACATTAATATAGTCAAAATGGACTGAATACAAATCAATATCAGAGAAAAAGTACCAAAATTACTTCAATACAGAACCTTAAATAGAGTAGAATATTGGCTGAAATTAGAGCTTCTTGTCAAGAAACAACCAATTTCAAGATTACAACAGGAAAACAAACATACAATTTCTAACCTAGAGTTTATGGGTTCTTCTCATCCAGAATTCTGAAACGAAGAATATATATGTTTCCGAATCCAAAATTACACGTTATATGAAGATCGTATCGAAGAAATTAAAAGAATTCGTAGGAGAACATTGAAAATCATAGGAGCGTACCTTCTCGTCGCGATTATCGTCTTACTTCACGAACTGCGCCATCGAAGAGCTGTAGGTTCAGATTTAACCTAGAAGATATGGTAGATCGATCTGAGTGAGCCCAGTCGAAGATTTTATCAGTTGAAGAATGAGGACTGCAGATCCGATGCTCTCTGATTTGTGATTTGTGGTCAAAAAGGTCTATTAGGGTTTTGCGTGTGGAGCGATGGAGAATCGATTAATCAGAAAGAGAAACTGATTTTGTGTGTGAGCGAGAGATGATGGAGGAGAGATGGAGAATCGATTTTGTGTATGCGTGTTGGGCGAATGGAGATAGAGATTTGGGGCTAATCGATTAGGGCAGACAAGAGCGAGCGGGAATAAATTTGGGGGAACTAATTGGGGAGGCGGGAAACCAAAACATAAAACGACACTTTTAAGATGACGCGCACTTTAAGGTGTACTCCGTGTTTTTTTTTTAATTTATGACAGAAATTTAGGACGCGTAAAAATGCGCGTCATCTAGCATTAGAATTTTATAATTCTTGACAGTTTTTTTATGACACGCTCTTTTGCGCGTCATTAAACACCGCGCGTCATCGTTCGCGCGTCAAGAAAGGCCCTATTTCTAGTAGTGTGAGTTCAGTGAGCCCTATTTTACATTCGTTTTAAAATGCATCTAAAGATTGTTTTTGGATGTTTGTTTTCAACTATCTATCATGGTTTCAAGAGACTGAGATAACTATTTGATTAGTCGGGGAAAGCAAGTTGATCTTACATTTCCATTACCCCCTTATCTGGATTTCATATACACCTTTTAGAGTAAGTATTAATATAAGGATGTGTTTGGCGCACTAGCTGAAAAGCTAGCTGCTAGCTGAAAAGCTAGCTGCTAGCTGATAAGCTAGCTGCTAGCTTATAAGCTAGCTGTTAAGCTATATGCTAGCTGATAAGCTAGCTGCTAGTTGATAAGCTAGCTGCTAGCTGATAAACTATAAGCTAGCTGATAAGCTAGCTGATAAAAAATAACGTTTGGTAAAAACTAGCTGAAATATATAAAATGACATAAAAGTACATGTCATAAATGTAAATAAATGTATTTATTTATAAGTTAGGGAAGGGTATTGATGAAGAATAAAATCCCACTCGCACGTCAAAATGAAATTCTAGACCTCACTATCGAATTTATAGAAAGAAATAAGAGAAAATTATGAATCGCGAAGATATTGTATTGATTGAGTAATCTGTACAAGCTCAGAATCTAGAGAGATAAACACACACTAAAGGTGTAAAGTCTCCCTTTTTCCAAAAGTCCTTTCTATGATTCTTGAATGTTCTATTTATACTAACAAACTTGGTTCGCAAGTTCCTCAGTGTGAAGCAGATGCACTTGCTGTTAGCTCCGTCGCAATTGCATCCTTCTGTCTTAGAGATGTCTTCATTTGATTGTCACCTGTGAGTTATCCTTGTTTTTACACTTTCATATCCGATTTTGACCCTTCCTCATCAAGTCCCCCTAGTCCATTAATTATTTATACAATGATAATGGACTATGTGCTAGAAAAATCTAGGCTTCATGTATTTCCGTTTGCTCTAAAAAGGATGTTATCTCATTAAAAAACCTTGCTTGGAAAACCCTTTGGGAAAAACCAAAGCTTAGGATAAAAAAGAGTATAATCATGACCTTCTCCTTTGAGCAAAATTTTATAAAAATTTTATCGCAAGGGTCCTCCAGTCCCCCTAGTCCTTTATGTTATAAAAACTATAACTTAAGGACTTTAATAATTTACAGGATCAGAAATACAATTTTAGATTAAGACTTGCATTCGCAAATGTTATAATAACCGACTGTTGGTTATTACAAACGCAAATGGCATGCGTAAGTATCCGTCAGGAGATCTTTAAGCGTGATGTTACTTTTTTGTCAGTTTTCAGAACACGTGTCAACACGGGGTTTGTTGACAAGACAATTATTTCTTTTCAAATTTTTAGAAATGGATTTAAATTGTTTTGAGAGGATTTATATCCTTGTCATTCGTCATCAGTTTTCACACACTTTTATTCTCCCCCAAATCTTCTTCCGGCATTCGTTGTTCTTCGTCTTCTTCATTTTACTCTCTGAAGGTTAGTTTCCACCATTTTCTCTTAATTTTTCTCAACGATGGCTTCTCCTGTTGTCAAAATTGATGAAGAATCATCAAAACATAACATGCATTCATCTTTTTCTACTTTAAGTCCGAGTGATTTAGATACCCTGATTGAAAAATACCACATTCCGCTATCTCTCCACCCTGTTTTGCCAGAACCCAACGTATCGATTTTTTCCCTTCAAGATGGTAAAATTGGTGTCTATGCCGATATGTTCCGATTTGGAAATTATAGACTTCCTTTCACCAAGTTTTTTATTCGAGCCCTATCCTACTTTGGAGTGCACATTTCTCAGATGCACCCACAAGGACTCTCTCGATTAAGTCACTTCGAAGTCTCCAGTAGAGCAGTGGGTGTATCTCCAAGTGTTGTACTATTTAGGGCTTTTTATCGGATAACTATGGCGGGCGATTGGTATACTTTTGAACGCCGCCGCGGGGTATCTAGGATTAGCACTACTCTTCCCCCAAACCCTAGGTCTTGGAAGAACCAGTTTTTTTATGTGGACGATCGATGCATCCCTCCTACTATGAGATGGAGGGAAATTGATGATATTGTTCATGACGTTATCCCTGAAGAAAATGAGTACCCAAAAGTGAATTTTGATCGATTGGTTAGTGTGGCTAGCCCCATACGTGAACTTCCGGAATGTATATTGCTTATTTCTAGGATTAGCAAGGCTTGGTTTGAGCCAGAATTGTGGCCTATTTTACAGTACTACCAAAGGGGTAAGTTTTACACTTGCGATCCCTTTAATGATAATTTGTATATGTTATCATAACAAGTTTTCTTTTATTTTCAGAGATGGAGTTGTACAATGCCCTGGGCTTGAAGAATTTTTCGGGATTAGAGTTATCTGCAGAAAAGATTGATGAAACTACAGTACCATTTCTGGATCAGACTTCGTCGTCATTCTATGAGATCCGTCCTGAAGCAGAAACTATGGATGTTGATGATACAAATGCAACTGAAGGGAATCAAGAAGCCCTGTCTATTGAAGATATGTATGACCGGATTGTTGGGTCAAAAACTGAAGAAGCCCCTTCTGCAACTTCTTCACAACTAAAAGTTCTCTTAACAAATGATATGAGCGGAAAAGGGAGAGATATCGCAAGTGATGATACTGTTACTGCCACCATGTCTCATGCTGCTAAAGGAAAGATGATGAAGCGTCCTCCCAAACCTCATACTGGGAAAGATGCTTACAAGAGGAAATCTCCTCGATTAACTATTCAATCTCCTTCCAAGAGCACTTCCGGAAGGTTGGAAGTGGTTGATGAGGATGCTATGACTAATACCGCTGATACACCGGTAACCCCTCCTTATGATAAGGAATTTAATATTTCCGATTTTTTGCTGAACTCACCCGATATAACCGACCAAGCTTTAATTAATACCCCTCTTTTGCATAACATTCAACCAACTTCCTCTGTTGTTGTTAAAACTTCAAGCTTATCTTCCCTTTCACAATCCTTCCCATTGCTTGGTGTCACCACTTCCAATTGGCTTAAAGCAGACATTGAGTTAGTAAGCATGAGGACAAGTTCCGCCAAAGAATTTACACAAGCATTTGCCAGTGAACCTTTTGTTCCCAAGTGGGATGTGTTATCTGGCCAATCTTACAAGGATCCATTGGTTACCAATAAACTTTCCTTACTGAGCAGCACCCCAACAGATGTGTCAAGCATTCACCAAGTCCCCCATGAGATTTTTTCTAACGAATTCATGGCATCTCATGCGAAACATCAAAATTTGATTGCAGACTTGTATGAAAGGTGGATAATTGCTGAAGCTAAAGTGGAAGAACTTGCAGAAACTCAGAAGAAGCATATGCTTTCAAAACTGAATGTTGGTTATATTGACTCGCAAGTAAAGATCAACACTTTATTAGGTGAGGTAGAGAGTTTGAAGGTTCATAACCGCAAGTTAGTGGCTTTGGAGCATGAAACCAAAAGAAATCTGAAGCAAGCTCAAGACAATGAACTTTCTTTGAAGAATCAACTTTCAGAAAAAGCCAAACTTGAAAAATCAATGATTGATACTAAGAAAGGTAATATTTTATACTTTCTTATTATATCATGTTTATTATATGAAAGCATATAATTACCATTCACTGGTATTGAATCTGCTTGTGTTTAGAAATGGGAAAGTTAGAAGAAACCATGAGAGCCATGACTGAGGAAAGGGAAGTTTTACAGTCTGAGAACAACACCTTAAAAGACAAAAGCAAGTGGCTTATTGCAGAAGGTTTTAGTCTTCTTGCTAAAAGGGTTCACTCAGAGATTATTCCGATGGCTTTGAGTCTCAATCAAGCTGTGAATGCTGTGGGCTTTAATGAAGGCATTAAATGCGGACTTGCACATGCATCAAAGAATGAGATGGACATCAATTCTTTCAAGGAATACGATGCTGGTGCACGTGATAAGGTGCTTGATCATCTGAAATCTCTTCAATCCATGACTTTCGATATTATAGAGCAAGTGTCCCAGCTAGATGTGTCTGACGTGGAAAAGATGAAAGAGATGCTTAAACCCATCAACAGTTCCAAGCCTTCTTCTTCTTCAGGTAACTAAAGTTGGTTTGTAATCAACTTTGTCTTTTGTGAAAACAACTATTCCCCAAAGTCCACCTATGCAGTGGCATCTTAGACAAATTACTTTTTTAATGTTCGTATGGTATGATGTATTGTGGTTACTTTTGTATGTTGGTTGTGCATGTTTTTGCACTTCTAACCTTGGAATCAATATGGCTGATAAACTTACTTCTTTTAAATCGGAAATGCTATTATGCTTGTTTTGGGAACATTATGATATTTTGACAACTAACGCTTAATCTTCATGATTCATTATTCATAAAATTACTTTGTAATTTGCCTAATGAACAGTACACTTGCGGTGGAAGTGTAGATTATACACTTACTTTTTGCAAATGAGGTTTAACCATTCTTTGTTGTAGGTCTTATGATGGTTTTAATATTTTGCATTATTGTACATCCTTTCTTTAATTTGTGTGTCTAATTTTTTACAAATATTAGACTTTTAAGGACATTATGAATCCTTCTTCATAAATACCATGACTTAAACTTTTGGTGAAATTTTTATAAATCATAGGATAAATCCAACATATGTGTTTCCCTCCTACAAAATGCGTCCACCTCATAGAAGTATTAACAACATAAAAATTGAACTACCTTACTCATTACATATTTTCACGTATAGTTATGAATCACTTCTTTATGGTATTCCGTTCTTACATTCTTTGGTAAGAAACGATTAACCCAATCGCTTGGATGGTTAACCCACAAATCCAACTTTACAAATTAAATTATAAAGTGGCACTTGTGACCCTTGGGGTGCTCAATAGGAGAGATTACAGATGCAATTCCTGAATGAGTTGGCCTTCACCCCTTAGGCTTTTGTTAACAAAAATTATGTTAACAAGCTGTCCGGCCTGATCACCTCTTCTTAACATGCACTCTTTTCTTATTGAGACAGTTAAGGACAAGATGAAACCACACTTTCATCTTGGGTTATTATTTCTTTCACAAGAGATAATAACTCAACTCCACCATCAAAGAGTTCTAAATAACTTGTTTATCAAGTTGACAAGTGATTTTATGGATCATGCGTTTACGAAAAATCGTATGTACATATATTCATGTGCATATGTAAGGTACTAATGGTGTTAAACACAGTCATAACTTCGCAATTATAATGTTTATTATTAAGAAAATCATGTTCCTCATTCAAAATACAAGCGATTTAACAATCTTGCAACATTCCAACATCTACCTACATATAACACTTTCGGAGGTGAATTCCATTCCAAGCTCTTGCAAGTTCAGCCCCATCGATTCGTTCAAGTATATATGATCCATTTCCTATAGCCTTCTTAATGATATACGGACCTTCCCACTTGGGGGACATTTTCCCCAATGGAAGAGCATGGCTAACTTCATTATTTCGTAAAACATACTCTCCTACTTTATATTGATGCACTTTTGCTTTTGCGTTGTAATACTTAGCCATTTCTTTTTTATATCTGCTTTCTCGTATAGCTGTGATTTCTCTTCGCTCTTCCAAAAGATCCAAATTGGTTCTTAGCGCTTCTTCATTGTCTGTCATTTGCACTTGCAGACGATAACTGGGTATTCCAATTTCAGCAGGAATAACGGCTTCAGTTCCATATACAAGGCTAAATGGTGTTTCACCATTGCTTGTTTTAGGCATGGTTCGATGTGCCCACAACACATGCGGTAATTCATCAACCCAGCTACCGCCATACTTTTCTAATCTCATTTTTATACCTTCAACAAGACTTTGATTTGCCCTTTCTACTTGACCATTGGCTTGTGGATGTGCAACTGATGTAAAAATCTGATTTATATGAAGCTCTTCGCACCACTCCGCAAATGGATTTCCAGCTAATTGTTGCCCGTTATCAGTTATGATGTACAAAGGCAAACCAAACCTGCACACAATGTGCTCCCACACAAATTTTTTCACCTGTTTTCCAGAGATGTTAGCTAAAGGCTTTGCCTCAACCCATTTCGTAAAATAGTCAATAGCAACTATGAGAAACTTTACTCCCCCACTTGCGACCGGAAATGGCCCTACTATATCCATACCCCATTTCTGAAATGGCCAAGCGGATGTCACAGGGATAAGCTCATTTTTAGCTCGCATACTTACTGGCGCA
>JBCNJP010004268.1:0-42432 GCA_039602395.1 Deinandra increscens subsp. villosa
CCCGACCCGCCCCCAAGAACAACGGTGTTTCTCTGTCTTGCAGGTCCTCAAGATTCCCAAGTTTCCCAGTCGGTCTCCCGACCAGTTCCAAGCTCATCTGGTAGATCTGATATCCAGGCGTGCCGTCCTAGGATCCGTCTCAGTTCTCCTATCCGCCCGTCCGAGATACCAAAATTCTACACTATAAAAAAGCAGCAATTAACATAATATCATTCATAAAATTTAGAAATAATTCAAAGTGTATAAAGTTGAAATCTTCTAATTAACATTATACGATATTGGAAATATTTAAATAACATGTATCACTAAAACAAAATAAATGCTAATGCCGATGGCTCAATAATGGAAAAGATATTCATGTGTGCACATGAACATACAAATATAGATAGATAATGTTGATAAATTGTAATTAATTAATAACATATGAACAAATCTACAGAGGGGATGAGATAAAAGTGCAAGAACGAAAATATAATGACAACGATTAAAGGTTTAGCCTTTCACATATCATAGACATGAACAAAATAATGACAAAAATTTAAGGTTCGTGGTGAAATTAACATTAGGCCATTTAACACATACTGTCATGAACATATATAAATATTTGTAAATAGGTAAATAAGAAACAACGGAGATGGAGGGACAAAAAACACACATGATTGAAGGCTGTGAATAGTAGGAGAATGCTTTGATTGAGAGAGAATATGTAGGTTTTTCTGTGTGCAGTGTATACGAATTTAAAGAGGTGAAACTGTGTTTTTTTGTGATATATAAAGAAAGATTTGATAATTATATTAGATTTAAAAATTTGTGAATTTACTTTATCGAAACAATTTATATACATGGAAAGTTGAAATTTGATTCACAATTTATTATATTTGGAAGGCTTAAATTGATGACAATTTAAAATTTTGTCAATTCAGTCGTTACAATTTAGAAACAATTTGATAACTTTTTATAAATTGAGAAGATCCAGACTAATTAATTACATTTATTTAGCATCCTTTAAATGTGATTTGGAAAGTATGAAAGAATAAAAATCGGATATTGAAATTTTCACAAGATTAAGTTTAAAGATTTATAAGATTTGTTAATTTACTAAAATGTGACTGATATTATTTTTTTATAAATGTGGTTTCTTATTGATTCCCTATTGGTTTTTTTCCCATACTATCGAAATTAATTTGACCACCTCTTGGGGATTTGCTTTATTAACTCCAAAAGGTCTTTTAAAATTTCAGAAAACTTAACTCAAATTGATTGCAAGTAAATGCATGTGGTATAGTTATTCACAATAGTTATTCACGGGGAGCCAAAACGTTCAACGTCTCCTAAAATGCCGGTATACCGGATACCCTAAAATATGTAAATAGTCACTTTGGTTTTGTTAGTCATCCTGCATTTAAAAACTATCCAACTTTACACGTGCTTGTGTATGTATTGAATTAACCTTAATATAATTTGATTTATCAAATTTTACATTTGCACTTTCATCAATTTTTCTCCTTCAAATAAATTCAAAGACGGGCCACACTTTTCGTCACATTTAAATAAATTCGATGCTGGGCCATTAATTTGCACAACTTTTATTCTTTGAACGTGAACAAACAGTAATATATCAATAGCATTCATCATAGGCTTCAAAACATACTTGATCTTTATTAATAACTTGAACCAAAAATAACAATTTAACTTGGGGAAAAACACGAAAATGACCATTGTTGACTTTGAAAATACAGTTTTGACCCTTTGAATTCGAATTCTCCAAAATGACCCCTACCAATGGAACAAAGACAACTCACCAGGTCCGTCTGAAAAGGTTTGTGCAAACATCCAATAGAAACTTCACGCGTGTACAGTTACTCATACCGGCGCAATAATGGACCCCGCCCCAGTTCATATTCTTGTAACTTTATAGCCTCACATTCCGAAGCATCCGAGGCAGACACGTGTCCACGTATAAAACTCAAATACCATACCGACTGAATACCTTTTAGCCGGCTAATTTCAGCCGCCCAAGCCGACGACTTAATTTAGTCCGGTGCAGTTATAATTTAAAGGCGAGTCTCTTCACAGTTATTAATTCCATCGAGAAGAGTCGGAGCACAATTGGGGGAAATCAAAATTAATCAAAGGCGAGTTTCTTTGCTGGTAACTTGGTTTTCATGGTTTTAATGAGTTCATCCTCTTATTAGAGTCGGAGCCACCTACACTCTGTTTCACCCATCTAAATTTAATTTTAATTCTGTGATTGCCTGTTTGTTTTTTGGGTCCCTTGTTTTTTTATCTCTTTATTGGTGACATGGTTTGTCTTGCACAACAGGATGAGTTCATACGTCCCTAGTTCCAGAACAATTATTTCGATAATGGAGGAGCCATCAGAGGGTCCTGAACCATGGACCAGTGCACAGGAGGAGGCACTCGTACAAGCATGGGTTTTTGTTCGACAAACAAGCCCTGATGTGAATACGCTAGAATTCTGGGATTTGGTTCAGAAACGGTTTCATGTGATACTTGGAGGTGAAAGGTGCATGAACAATCACGAAGTTATGACGAAGTGCCTTCATCTCCGACAGGCGATGTTGTTTTGGAAGAGCGTATATGATGATGTTTACAAGGAGCGTTTGGAAGAATGGAATGAAACTGACATCTGGGAGATGGCCCAAAACCTGTACCGAAAAACCAAAGTTACCAGTTTCAACCATCTTGGTAGTTGGGAGGTTGCTCAAGGGACAGAATTCATAGAGTAACTCTTGTGAAAATTGCTACATTTATTGTTTTATGTCTAATTTGTATGGATTTTCACTATTTTTGTTGGTTATGAACAATCCCCTGTTATTTGGATTCATAGTTAGAACTATATCTGGTCCAATCTTCAACCGCTTCAAACTTAAGACTGTCATTTCCAACCGCAAGAAATTCATTTTTTTTAATACAGCTGGTCCAATCTTCTACTGGAAAAAATTAAATCATTACTATTTAATAAATATTTAACAAATATATTTAAAATTGAGTATAAAAAAACTTAAATTTTAATAAATATATATATAAATCCGATCCAATCTTCCGACTCAAATTCTGGTTTATACCCTTTTTAATATTGTCATTTCCTTTTCAAATTTCATATATATCAATGTAAGTCCTATAGGTAATAATAAGATTCTGACAGTGTAGAGTTGTAGAGTTGCTAGTTAATAATAAGCACTTATAGTTGGAGTTTTTTTACTACAGTTGTTCCCGTCCCAACTTTTCTTTTATATAACAAAATTTTAATAAATAAATAAATAAATAAAACCAAAATTTAATAAATAAATTAGATCATATTTAGATGTTCATATCGCTGAGGATAACTCTATGGACTTCCGATTACACTTTTAATATATTTTATATTTTCACTATTTAAAAAATTAGTATCTCTATAAAAAAAATTATACAAATATAAATTTATATAATAGACGTTTTGGAATTTTATTTATAATTATCAATATATGACGAGCCTATAGTACAACACATAGATGGTCTTTTTTACTTATTGGAAAATTATTTATTATAAGTTTGACTAACACTTAAAGTAAGTCAAAACTTTATGTTTATTAGATAGTATAGATATATATATATATATATATATATATATATATATATATAGCTTAATATAAAATAATTGATAAATAATTAGTTTACACCCCACCTTCTCACGCAACCTTCTGCTACACACCTTCACCCGGAGATGAACAGTGTGGAGTAGATAGGCTTCCGTCCCATCATTCTGACGTGAAGTTATCGTCATTACCGATTCAAATATCACCCGGATATTAGAATATAATTTTTAATTTATTATAATTGGCTATTAAATTTATATACCGTGTCTAACCAAATCCGGTCCAATCTTCAACCGGTTAAGTTAAGATTGTCCCATTTCCGACTAAAATGTAAAATATTTAAAACCACAGCAAATTAATTCTACCGGAAGAAATTCATTTAACAAATATTTAAAATTGAGTATAAATAAATTTAAATATTTAATAAATATAGATATACATCCGGTCCAATCTTCCGACTCAAGTCCTATAGGTAATAATAAGATTCTGACAGTGTTGAGTTGTAGAGTTGCTAGTCATTTTGGAACTTTTTTTAAAAATTATTATTATATGACGAGCAAATCAAAAACTTTAAATAAAATAAACCCTAGTATGGATATTAAGTATTTGGATAATTATTTATTATAAGTTTGACTAACTCTAAAATTTTGTGGTGATGACGAGTGTATTTTTTTAGTAATTAAAGTATGACAAAACATTATGTTTTTTATATACTTTATATATAGATAGATATAGATATAGATATATATTAATAAAAAAATGAAATTAGTTTACACCCCACCTTCTCACGCAACCTTCTGCTACACACCTTCACCCGGAGATGAACAGTGTGGAGTAGATAGGCTTCCGTCCCATCATTCTGACGTGAAGTTATTGTCATTACCGATTCAAATTTCACCCGGATATTAGAATATAATTTTTAATTTATTATAATTGGCTATTAAATTTATATACCTTGTCTAACCACATCCGGTCTAATTTAAGTTAAGATTGTCATTTCCGACTAGATATGCATTACAATAACTATTATAAAAAAAAAAAACATTCTCATTGGGTGAAGTTCTTCTTCAGCTGCATAGAAGTTGACCTTGCAGAAGTTATCCGACTCAGAATGGCATCCAAATGGGAATCCAACACGCCCTGGTCCTTGCAGTACCTCCTGGCTGAATCTACACATTCTTCATTGTCGTTGGAAAGCAACCGTTCACGTAGCCTCTGTGTATCCACAGATCTGTCAAGCACATACTTCCTTAGCTGGTTCAACCCGTTTGTGATGTAGTAGTCTTCTCTGCTCAGGTTGTTAATTGTCTCTCCTATCTTGTCATTCCACAACTTTTCCTCTCTTGACTCCATTGATAACCCTTGAATGTGTGTTGTGTGAGTTTTTGAATTGGTTTTAATGGGGCTCAATCCTGTCTATTTATAACCCGATCACCATGCGGAACACTAATCGTTTCTGACGTTTGCTTTACAATTAAAGGTAATAATTAGATTCTCTGTTAGGTCTATGGTAATTGTTACAACTGTAAAATAGCTTTGGTGAATGTACCCTTTGAGATCGCCAGATATTACTGCGTGTAGATTATGCTGGCAGATAATTTCATATATACCCCTTACAAAAGTGAAAAATAGCAAATATACCCAATTTACGATGAGTTTGTATTTTCATTTGTTTTTGCATTAATATTTTATATACACATGAACATATATTAATTGGTTTTGGATAATTATTATGTTTCGCAGGTTATATTTTTATATATGAAACTTAAAGTTTGAGAAAAATCAAGGATAAAATGGTGACATTTTAAAAATGTTATAATAATTTTGGTGAATTTGATATTTTTAAATTTAGTAAGGGTTTTTATGTAAATATCCCTAACAAGTCCACCAAAAATGGTTTCCCTATAAATACGTGACAGACCCGTAGTTCGTTATTTGCTTCTCCTCCCAAGATTTTCTCCCAATATCCCTCTATATTCCATTTCTCACAACAATGGCGTCATCGTCCTCTAACACCACCTCTGGGAAGGTCTCCAAGCAAGAGCTGTTAAGCTTCGTCAAAGAGAAAGTGGACGAGCAGATGTTTGTGCACGATTCTCTCATGTGTTCCATTGATAGGATGAACGAGGGAATCAGTATTTTCTTAAGAATTAGGGATGAGGTGAGGCGTCTCCCTGAGTCAGACCATCGTAATCAAATGCTCACATATTTGGAGGAGTTGCTGAGGATGGAGCACAACACTATGAAAGAAGCTTCTGAAGCCATAGAGGTTGTGTCAAAGTCGATCGATCTGCAGATTGCCTTTCTTGACAGTTTAGGATAGTGTTATTTAATTTTATTTTTATGTTTAATTATGTCAACATCCTTTGTATTTTGAAATGTTATGACGGGGTTTAAAATTAAAATGCTATGTTATAAATGTTATAAATGTTTGTATTTCTAAATTAAATGTTCGTTATAAAATATAATTCACCTTCTGTTTATAAAATATAATTTATATGACGGTTTAAAATTAATTTAGTAGAGGTTTAATTAATAACCTTAATATAAAAATTTATATCCGAATAACTACTTATATCTTAGTTAATAAAATTATAAACTAAAAAATACCCTAATGTAAAAATTTTGGATTTGAGTAATTATTATTGAAAATGTATGGTTAAACAAAAATTTATTTGGGGATGCCAAGTGTCTTTTCTACTAATTAAAGTATGTCAAAATAATATAGTATATATAGGTAAAGATCTAGATATAGATATTTATTTAAATATTAACCAAAAAGCTCAGACGGAGAACCTTACGGTTCAACATTACCGATCCAAACCAGGGTGAATGCTTTATAGAGACACCCGGCCCACTTTTCTACTGGAAGAACCTTACCCCATCTGAATTGAAGTCACCCGCCCCAGTACCCATTCTTTATATAGACACCCGGCCCAATCTTCTACCGGAAGAAATAAAAGGGTCCGGGACAAACTGTGTTCCTTTGAAACTCAAAACGGCAAAACAATAAAAGCCCTAAAATCCCGCCATTCCAAATTAACCAACCTATTTGTGTTCCTTTGAAACACAAAACACTTCCTTCTCTTCTAATCACTCAGGCAACCACAATCATCCATGGCACCAAAAGCTGCTAAAATCAAGGGTAAAAAGGGCGGAGAACCAGAATCCCCATTTGCAAAAGATCATAATGTCACTGCAATTCTGGACAAGCCTGCTCAAAGAGAGATGTTTCATGGCATGATTGATTTTCTTAAAGAGTCGCATCTTCACTTTGCGTTGACGGTTACGGCGGATATTTACGAAACGACAATGTCAGAATTTTGGTCGAATGTAAGTGTTTGCGCCGATGAAAATAAGGAAAAGTTCTTAGAGAGTAATATTGGAGACGTGGTAGTGTGCATCAACGAATCCATCATTAGAAAACACTTGAGATTGAGAGATGAAGGAGGATATATGCTGGTCGATCACACAAAGTACCACGAGACATTTGAGATGATCGGCTACGGCGGTGATAGGACGGTAAAAACTGTTAAGAAGGGGCAACTTCCCTACAAATGGAGGTTCTTAGCACACACGCTACTAGCGTGCCTAACACCCAAGAAGTCAGGTTACGACGACCTTGCCGCTGAACAAGCGTCAGCCTTCTATGCCATCATACACGGTGAGAATTTTAATTTCTCAAAGATGATACTGAATGGATTACTTGAAAACGCCGTGAATTATGGGTTTTACATGTACCCCAGGTTTCTTTCTTACATCCTAAAAAGCGAGTACCCATCTATTGTGTTTAAAGGAAACATTTTATATCAAAGGCTTTTAAATGATACAACCTTTTCGCGTTTGTCCCTTAATAGAACAGAGTTTCTTGGAAGGGATACGGACTATCCCATACCCAAACCACGTCAGTTTTCTGATGAACCTCACCAAGTTGAGGTTCAGACAGAGAGGGGTACTGATGTTCATGGGCAGGCAACACCAGATGTAGGTCCTACTGAGCATGTAGTTACCATACCAAGAACCCATCAGGCCTCTTCTAGTACAGACAATATTAATTCAACTTCTAAAAAGAGGAAGAGGGCCACTCTTAGAACATGCTCCCCTACATTGCAAGAAACACCAAGTGTTGAGCTCGCCAACCCGCCTCAACTTGAACAAACACAGACTGCCATAACAACGGGGCACGTTGAGGGAAAAAGGTGTAGACATAAGAAAACCAGAAAGGATCATTTCTACCAGACACCCAATATGGTTAACTACACAAATGACCAATCATGCTCTGTAGAAACCGTCACAGAACCAGGTGGGGACAGTATGACACCAAAAGAACTGACGGCTTTGTGCAAGGGTATGCAGTCTCAAATCTCTAATCTCACACAGACTGTGGCAGCACAGGGGGGTCTCATTAAGTTGCTGCAACAAGATGTCCACGGAGAGGCTGCAAAAACTACCGGAGAGGCTGCAAAAACTACCGGAGAGGCAGAGTCTACACACACTCCTTTACTCATACAAAACGATGAATCAGTACCCAGAGATGTAAGGGAGTTCAATATTAGGAGTGCAGGGGTTGAACCTTTTGATGTGGACCAAGCATGGGATGAGGTCCCAGTTGTTGAACTTATGAAGATAGTTCCTGTGGTAACTGTAAAGGATACCTTGACGGCTTCACTAATGCTTGGTGGAATGCAGCATTCGGATATTGACAGCATACATAAATTTATTCAGTATAAGAAATTACCAAAATACAGGAAAAATTTACCAACAAATGTTGGTTCCAGCAAGGGAAAAAGCGTGATTCTTGGAGATGTGAATGAAGATGGATTCTTGTTTAGTGAGACTGAGGATGTTGCTCATGTGGTTCAGGATGATCCAACCGAGGAAAAGGCATTAGAGAATGAGGTTATTAATACATATTATCTTATGTAGTTTAATGTTTTCATATGTGGCCACTAATATTACGTTGTCACTCAGGCGGTAGAGAACAATGATGATTCATTGTTGATTAGTGATGCTGACAAAAAGGAAGAGGCAGTTTCCCAAATTATGGCGAATGAGGTACATAACCTCTGTTACGTTATCTAGCAAATAGTTTGGAAATGATTATTGATGTGGTAAAAGATACCAATGTTGTCGTGCAGGCTGCAGAGAAGCCTAAAGAGACAGTGTTGTTTAGTGAGGTTCAGTATGAGGATTTTGGACTTCATGCTGAAGATAAACCGGAAGAGGGAGTGGTGGCAATGGAGCCTGGGGTACCAAACATTTAATTATCTTTTTTAGTTATCTAATTGCATATAATTAATTGTGTGGGAAAATAGATGATTGTGTTTGATGTAATGCAGGTTGAAGTGATAAAGGAATTTCAGGTGGTTGGTTGTCAGTCTGAAACTGAAACTGTTGCTCTACAGGTTGAGGATAAGAATGCTGGGGCAGACATGGTTATTGAGAATGAGGTAACTAACCTCTGTTACCTTATATAGTAAATAGTTTAGAAAGGATTATTGATGTGGGAAAAGATACCAATGTTGTCGTGCAGGCTGCAGAGAAGCCCGAAGAGACAGTGTTGTTCAGCGAGCCTCAGGATGAGGATGTTGGACTTCAGGCTGAAGACAAAACGGCAGAGGGGGAGCCACATATATCTCCTGGGGTAACAATCAGTTATTTATCATCGGATGAGTTTATATGGGATGGGGACATGGTGGATTCCCAAATAGGTGAAGTGTTGCTATCCTATGGGGGTACCTCGGGGGATGAGTCAAATGATGAATTACCAGAGAACGAATCATCTGCAAGGGAACTTGAACCGGTTGTACAACCGGTTATTTTACCCGTTCAAACGGTTGTACAACCGGTTATTTTACCCATTCAACCGGTTGTGACAACCAAGAAATTTCATCCGGCTGAACCCATAGTGCTATCCAAATATGTTACTGACTTGACAGAGCTCCAGATTAAGTCAATCAGGAGAATGGGCACTATGGAAGATAAGTGGGTGTCTGTCAACATTCATAGATGCCTTTACATAAAGACAGTCAGGCTAGGTACTATGTGTAGTTTGGTAAAGACGACGATCCAACGGACTATCGATGCTCCCACGGCTGATACCATTGAGGTGGTGGAGGAGGTAAGAAGTGAAGGGACTACATCACAGTGGTTCAGTTCTAAGGTATATGGGTTCTATCCCATTGGCCCAACCGGATGTCTTATAAACAAAGATGTGAAGGGAAAAGCTCCAATGCTCGAATACCAGGTGGAAGACGACTGGTTGAACTGCAGATACCCCCCACGCCTATCCTTTGTCAAAGAACCGGGAGAATTTGCATGTTGTTCCAGACAAATTGTCTGCCCCATCATCGACAAATATGGAGAAAATCAGGAGGAAGAAAGTATTGTTGACAGGCATTGGAAGGAGGAATTCCATAAGAGAAACTATGCAGAAATGAAGCTTGCTCAGAAGTTGTATTTGTTGGACTCAAGTAGTGTTCAGTTTGTTGAAGATAACATGGATGAGAGTAACAAAACCACCAATATCATGGTCGATGATGATAAAATTCTTGCCCGTCACCTTCAGGTTGTTGAGGTTAAGAAGGAAATAGAGTATATTGAGTTGAGGAAGCAAATAGAGGATGATGAAATTCTTGCCCGGAAGCTTCAGGGTGATTACGCTGATAATAAGGTAATGGTAAATCTTATTGAGGAAGCTCTGAAGAGGTTGTTAGATGCGAAGATTGCCAGTATGGATGTGGCCCAACGCAAAAGGATAGACAAAATGAATGCTGAATCTAAAAGGTTCATTCAGGCTCAGGAGCGGAAGATCCGGCTCAATTTTAGTAAGGAAAACTATTCTATGCTGAGGGATTGGAAGGATGGCTGTGTTACCAGAGGGTGGAAAACGACTCATGAGCTCAAGGGCATGACAGAATACGAATTGTGTGAGTACATAATTCAGAAGATGAAAGAGAAGTGTGAGCTTGAACTCGAAAAGAGAACCGTGGACGACGTTATAGAAGAAACGAGGAAGAGAGATGAGATCAAGAGGGTGCTGGACAATAGTCCCTTACCTCCTGAGGCGGAGCACATGGCACTCAAGAAATATTTTATTACTGTGCTGAATGAGAACCCAAGGAGGATCAGGCCATCTTCGATCACTACCCTCAGGAACAAATATAATGAGTTGCATGGAAAACAGATAGAGGACTCTAATGATTACGACATGCATCCATCTGTGAGGGCATTACCAGCAAGCTCAACTGCTACCTATGTGCCTGCCCACACATCATCTAGTCTCATTGATTCTTTGTTATCAGGGACACCACCAATCACTACCTTTAAACATCCCCCCGCCAAAAGAAAGCAACCAATCAGAAAACCCAAGGCTAGAACACCACCCCCCAAAAAGATCAAACCTCTACCCCGGAAATATAGGATTGATGACTTTCAACCCTACCTGCCTGGGGAACCCACATCGAAACCTAAACCATTCACCCAGCCCACATTGACTAAATCAAACCCACAACCTGACCCTGAGCCGGAGAGGGTTATTGTAGACTGGAGTTATGACAAGGAACAGAAAAAATACATATTCCATACAAATCAAGGCCAAACCTTATCTTACACCCTCTCTGAAGCCCCTGGCAAATTATCATTGTCTGAGATGGCAGATGTCCATCTCATTGGTCATAGAAGGAATACTCTCACCGTGGATGAGAACTTGCTCTACTTCAAGCTGAAAATCTTATTGGACGAAGCGAGAAACAATACAGAAGAAGATCCGATCGAAATCTCACCTCGTGTCTCTAAGATTAAGTATTGGGTATACGTGGATGATGAGAAACGGTATTATGTGCACAGAAAAGATGGGACGTTCACTAAACACAAAACAATTAGTGATAGGAGAGATTGGCCCAATGATGAAGACTGGGAGACGCTTCGCTCCCTCACCCCGAACCGGGCGACCGTTGTGCGATCTGTGGAGAGTGGTGGTAAAAAATTATAATTTTGTAATAGACCAACTGTTGAATGGGTTATAACTGTTTACCGGTTGAAAACCTCAGCCGGGATGGAAATTTACACGTTTGATAATTTCAAGTGTGGCATCCGTCTTAGTTTAAGGTCCGGGTGAACTGTCTACTTAATGGATGGAATTTATATTCAACGTTTAATTATCAGAGACCTTATATATACAAACATTATTTAATTCTCAATCGATAACAAGTTACTTTAACATCAAAATAAAATAACCAACATTGTTACATATGGGACGTACCTAACTATCCCTTATTTTTGTTTAATTAAATTATATAAAAGGAATTTTAGTCATTCCACGTGGACCCGTCAATCAATTGTCACCCCTAAACTTAGTCGTCTAAATTTGTACTCTACGTCTAAAATTAGCCGGATGATTCAGATAAAATCATTTTCCTAGCCTACCGGGTGAACTCCAAACAGATTGTGCCAGGTTTTGCACTAGTCAGCCGGAAAAACTATTACTTTAAAACTCCCGGGTGGACTTCCAACCGGAAACACTTTCGACCGGAGATTTTAGATTCAAATGTGAGCTCCCATGTACAAAGGCAGCCTTACAAAGATGACCAAAAGAGATGAAACAGATCAGGACTTGCATTTTTTTCATTACAAAGAGGACCATTACAAAGATGAGTCTACCCCATCATTACATCACATATTAAAAACGAAAAATGTCACCACTACATCAACATCTAGTCTTAAAAATGGATCATTTAGTCATCCATCCTACTGCAACAACTAGAAGAACTAGAAAGACATAAAATTGCATCTTCATCTTGTACTTAGTCAAAGTAAGATTTTCCTTCAACATTGTGTTCTCGACTTCCAGTTCCTCTAGCTTCCTACCTTGAATTGCTCTTCCAATGTAATTAGAGTCAAGAAATTCTTTGAACATGTTATGCACATCTTCCTTCCACATAAAGAAGTCGCAATCATTTTTCTGGAAAAAAGACACAGGAGGAACTGTTCACGTGAATGGTGTTAATTGAACTTGTGTGTGTAAATCTGAAACTTACCGGCCAAAGAGGGCATCCATAGAATTCTTGGCCAGATCGTCTACTCTTCTTTTTCACGACTCTACGAACTGAAATAAGACCATGATTGCAGTATAAATTCCCATCGCAATCGACCTTGAAGATATGGTTCTTGAAGCTTGATGAAGAGGCTGAACTCATTGTCTGTGAATGGGGGATCGCTGATGAAGAATGGCGATGAAGATTGGTTTTAGGGTTTAAATAAGGCTTTTAAATAATTAAAAAATATATATATAAAGATAATGATATTTGAATTATTTTGAAATTTTTGGGACAGTTGCCACTTGTCTGGCTAAATTTTGCAAACGGCTAGCCGGATTCTTAACGGCGGCTGAGTATTAGCCGACCGTATTTAAATCGGATGTACAAAGAAACGTGGCAGCCTCGGGTGCTACGATGAAATCCGGCTAAAATTGGTCCGGAAGCACAACCGCGGCTGAATATCAGACAGAATGTCAAGTTCTTATTGGCGATCAGAAAGTTCAAAGATTGGGAGGTGGGCCCGTGTTGTTGCCTTATTGTCAGTCGAGTACACGTGTAGACCTCCCATTGTAGGATTCAGAAAGTTTTTAGACGGAATTGGTGATTTGTCTGCTTCGCATTCGTGGGATTGGTGAGGGTCAGTTTGGAGAATTCGAATTCAAAGGGTCAAAACTGTAGTTTCAAAGTCAACAATGGTCATTTTCGTGTTTTTCCCTTTAACTTGAACATAAATCCAAACACATGAAACGAAACAATACAAACAAAAAGAAATGTCCAGAAAGAAACCAACGCAAACAAACCAAAAACGACTACTTCTCAACTTTGGGGATTAGAAGTTTGACATCCACATCTCCATTTGGTTTCCCCGGAATGAATCCGGCAACAAACTTACTTGAAGATGTCATTGGGCTCTCATCCACATCAAAAATATCATCCAGTTTTCGTTTAAGGGTGGAATCTCGGGACGTTATTGAGGAGCTTTTCCCAACAGTTAAATGAGCAGTGTTGATGCTTTGACTCACGTTCGATAAAAGGGTCAAATTATCATCTGTGCTTGATAATGCATCCTTTAGAGAAAATAGAACTAAGGTCATATATATGCAAATAATATTTATCAATAAGTAGAATGGTAATACCTTATTCGCCACCTGATGTAATGATGGTAGTTCAGACATACTCATATTAACAGAGTCAGAATCACTGGCCTGTATTTGCATAGAAAGAAATATGTTAGTGTGTTAAAAATGTCAAAATAACAATCTGATTTGTACTATAGTTCATTCACTGTTACCTGTCCTAGATTGAATTTTTTATCAAGTTTGGCAAGTACTGATGAGTCATCCGAGAGTGCTGAAACTCCATACACTTGATAATTGTTCTTGAAGTTATATTATGTGATCTCTACCTTGAATTAGGGCTGTTAATCGGGTCAACCCGATCGGGTTTCGGGTTATTAGGGTCGGGTTAGTCGGGTTTTTAAAAAAGAATATCTCACCCGCAACCCGACCCTATTAAGATTCGGGTTAGTAGGGTTCGGGTTAGTCGGGTTTCGGGTTAATAGGGTCGGGTTAGTCGGGTTTCGGGCTAAGATTGTTGGTAAGTACCTAAGGTTGATGATTAACAAGAAGAATACAGAAAAAAAATATATAACTTGGCATCTTTTACTTTTTAAAATTAAATATTAAATACAAGTATATATAATAATAGTTTAAGGCTGGTCACAAATAATACTGAGATTTATGATTTATCAAAATCTTCATATATGAAGTTTTTAAAAGGAACATAGAGGGTGATATTTGTGAAGTCAACAAAAAGAAAAGGAATAAAACAAAAAATTCTATCCATTGTTTTCAAATCAGAGAGTATAAAGACTTAAAATTCAAAAAACATATAGATTTAACGCTCGACTATTTGACATAAACCTTGTTATGTATTTCATTATATTTTCCTTAACATATTATTAAATTATAATTATTTTAGTTACTAAATTATCCAGGTCATTTCACAACCCCTATAGATTATATATAAATTCAAACTAAACTCTCTACTACTCGGGTTATTCGGGTTAACCCGAAACCCGAAATATTTATAAAAAATAACCCGAAGCCCGACCCTAACTACAATTCGGGTTTGTCGGGTTAACCCGATTAACCCAATTAAGCCTTTTAGACCCTAATAGACCCGACCCTAATTATCTTATTCGGGTTCGGGTAGGGTCGGGTTAGTCGGGTTCGGGTATTTTCGACACCCCTACCTTGAATGCAAATCTTTCTCTAAAAGTGAATTGATCTCTTTCGGAAAATTGTCCTAGGCATAAGAAATCATGTATTTCACTTGTGATACTTTTACTTACAAAAAAACCGTATGACTGCAGGAAAAGTGAAAGAAATTATGATGATATATATATATATATATATATATATATATATATATATATATATATATACCTCTCCATAAATATCAAGCAGATCTTGTGCAGATTTATCAATGAGTTTTGAAGCATCACGATCAAACAGAGTAAGTGATACAACCCCAGTGACATCCTGGACTCTGATTTGAATCTTAAACCTGTTAGCATTTATATAGTAAATGAGATTGTTTTAAGGAAGATTTGTAGCAAGACTGCATGCACATAAACAATAAAACTTGTGTATTCTTACCTTGGTACTTCTGTACCGAACTGGGATTTACATTTGGGGCACTCGATAACCTTCACCTCCTCAAAATCATCGCTTCCATCTTCTTTCACACGTATCTCATACGTTGTTAAAAGCTTGCGTGTACATTTTTTACACCCCATATAGTTCCAACCGACATCCTTGCATACATCCTTAATCGTCCCAAGAAGTATTACATACTTCTTCTTTAAAATGTACATGTGAGCATAATATAATAATAGTTGCGTTATTATTATATTGAATATAGACCTATTTACAAAGAGGAGAAATAAGTACCTTGGCAATGTCACAAATTTCAACAATATTACAGAAATCAGTATAAATTAAAAAATCATCCTCAGGGGAGATGAACATGGACATTCCGTATGGACGATGAGTTGAGGAGGGGTTGTCCACCGATTTTTCAATCAACCCACACATGTAAGAAAGTAGTTATATACTTTGGACCAAATTAGACAGTATATATTATTCAAAAAAATGCATTGTAACCTTTTTTTGTACTTAGTGATAGCATCAATATCACTGTTGATGAATACTCTGCTAACCACATCCCCGAATGAGTTTGACACATAAGGATTACCTTGAGAAAAATAATGAAATTACAAAACAGTAAACGATTAAAAGGAAAACAAATCAATAAAACTTTCTAATGAAATCAGGAAAAGCTTTAGGGTCTTTACCTTTGTAAAACTTAACTCTTCCAAGCTGAATAATAACAATAAAGTCCATCTCATCGAGATGTTCAGAAACATATAACTTCATCTGATCAGCATATTTATTCCACAGGGTGAGAAAAACAGTATTGCCCCTGTACGAAATTACAAAAGATTTTAATACGTAATAAATATATGTAAAGTTGTTTAATACAAAAAAGAATGGCAAACTCGAGATCTTCAAACTCCATTGTCAACTTGTTATCTGTTTTATCAGTAGTAAAAAACCTCACGACATGAGCAATGACATCTGTAACATTTAAAAAAGAAAGGTTGTTAGTGAGAATTGTCAAATATGTAAAAAAAATTAGAAAACATTAAAACTATAAACTGACCAACCTATTGTTGTAAACTCAGAAACCTCTTCGTCTTTAATAGATCGAAATGAAGTAAAGAAAAAACCATGTTCGGGTCCCTCAAAATCATGGCATTTTTTCACATAAGTTTCTGAACCCAAACAGATCTTGTTTAAATTATCGGAGTACTTATATTTCGCATTGTTTAATCCCAGGCTAGGATTTTTGATTAACAGACATGCATTCTCCTCTAGATACTGCTTAAACCTCCAAAACCATCTCTTCAACACATTGGCCTGCATTCTATTACCCTGCGTATAAACAATTGAAAACAATAAGATCATAACACATCTATATCTGTAATAAATTTGAAAATAAAAACAAATATATATATATATATATATATATATATATTATTAATATACAGGATACCTGTTCATCCATGATGATCATCTTGATAGAGAAGTTTTCATTTGGTTTCTTACGGTTTGGTTGACCCCACTTCCTCAATATCTTAACCTTAATGAACTGATCTCTTTTCGAAAATTCGTTTAACATTGTAATTGTTAAAGCTGGTGGCTCCATTTCGTTGTGTTTTGAAAGTGGTTTGAACCGAATTATTCATGGCTTTATATAGAAAAAGGGTAGACATTAAAACATGATAAAATAATTACCAAATATAACTATACCAAAAATAAAAGATTTGATTGATTATTGCTTAAGAAACTTGAATTTTGGAGGTTAATATGGAATGCATGTTAAAACTATAGAATTGGAAAATATTTTAATTAAATGAAAGGTATTTGGAAAGTATTTTCATTAAATGAAAAGTATTTAGAAAGCAATTTTCATTAAGTGTAATTTTTTTATAATAAAATTGTGTATGAAAATAAACCATATCGAAAAGTACTATTTGTCCATGAGGCGTAAAAATTGATCCTCAAATGAAAACATAAGCAATTATCATTAAGTGTAATTCTTTTATAATTAAATTGCATATGAAAATAAACCACATCGAAAAGTACCATTGTCCATGAGGCGTAAACATTGATCCTCAAATGAAAACATTCATATTGAAACAATTAAAAAGAAGATAACTGCTATAACACATATAACAAAGTGACACTTTCAATGATGACGATTTTATTGAAAAAGAATTTCATTATCTAGTTTGGCAAGTACTGATGAAAACACAAAAATCTTCAAGAAAACACAACGTCAACACAAGGTTTTCATTTGGACCTCTCCTGCTGGTAGGATCAGTGTTTCGTCTGACAAACATTTCTTTAAGTTGGATACGTGGAATACGTCGTGTACACCTTCCAACTCAGAAGGAAGCAATAGTCTATAAGCCATGGGGCCAATACGGGCTATTATTTCAAAAGGTCCAATGTAACGAGGGCTTAACTTACCCCTCTTACCGAATCTAATGGTACCTTTCCAGGGAGAAACTTTTAACATAACACGGTCTCCTTCATTAAATTTCAATGGTCTCCTTCTATTGTCGGCATAACTCTTTTGTCTGTCAGCTGTTGCCTTAAGCCTTTCTTTTATAATCGAAATCGTATCAGTTGTTTCTTGAACAACTTCAGGTCCAGTTAGTTGTTTTTCACCTACTTCAGCCCAACATAGCGGCGACCAACATTTTCTTCCGTATAGGGCTTCAAATGGTGCGGTTTTGATACTTGAGTGGTAACTATTATTATAGGAGAACTCAGCTAGAGGCAGATGAGTATCCCAGTTACCTCCAAAGTCTATCGCACAAGCTCTTAACATATCTTCTAAGGTTTGAATGGTCCTTTCACTCTGACCATCAGTCTGGGGGTGATAAGCCGTGCTCATATCTAAACGAGTACCCATTTTCTCTTAGAATGATTGCCAAAAGTGGGCGGTGAATCGGCCATCCCTATCTGAAATAATAGATACTGGAACTCCATGGCGAGCTACGATCTCTTTCAAATACATTTTGGCTAAGGTTTCAGCGTCGATTTTCTCTTTCATGGGTATAAAATGAGCTGACTTTGTCAATCTGAGACGACCACCCAAACTGCGTCATTTCCATTCGTCATGCGGGGCAGTTTCGTTATGAAGTCCATCGCGATATTTTCCCATTTCCAAACCGGTATCTCAGACTGTTACAATAAACCAGATGGTTTCTTATGCTCTGCCTTTACCTTGGAGCAGGTGAGACATTTATTTACGTAAGTCGCGATATCACCCTTCATATTGGGCCACCAATAGAATTCTCTAAGGTCTTTGTACATTTTTGTAGCACCAGGATGAATTGAATAATTCGACTTATGCGCCTCATCAAGGATTAAGCTACGAAGATTATTGTACTTTGGGACCCATATTCTATCCATAAAGTAGCTAATCTCGTCTGCTTTAGGCTCCATCTCGCACTCCAAGCCTCTAAGTCCTTCATTCCTCAATTGATGCTCCTTTAAGGCTTCTTGTTGAGCGATTCGAATCTTCTCTACTAGATTCGTTTGTATTATTAATCCTAAAGCTCGTACACGCAATGGTTTGACCCTTTCCTTTCTGCTTAGCGCGTCTAGCACTACATTGGCTTTCCCGGGGTGATACTTAATTTCACAATCATAGTCATTGAGCAACTCTATCCAGCGTCGCTGTCTCATGTTAAGCTCCTTTTGATTAAATATATGTTGAAGACTTTTGTGGTCGGTGAAGATCACACACTTAGTGCCATATAAGTAATGCCTCCAAATTTTTAGAGCGAATACTACAACCCCAAGTTCTAAGTCATGAGTCGTGTAGTTCTTCTCATGCACTTTGAACTGTCGTGATGCATAAGCTATAACTTTGTCGCGTTGCATGAGCACGCAACCAAGACCTAGTTTAGATGCATCACAATAAACTACAAAGCCGTCTGTTCCTTCTGGGAGGGACAAAATGGGTGCACTACACAACTTTTGCTTTAGAAACTGGAAAGCGTCTTCTTGCTTATGCGTCCATTCATACTTTTTGTCCTTTTGAGTAAGTAATGTCAATGGTTGAGCTATCCTGGAGAAATTCTCGATAAATCTCCTGTAGTATCCGGCCAGTCCTAAGAATTAGCGTACCTCTGTTGGAGATTTTGGCGTCTCCCAATTTTTGACTGCTTCGATCTTAGATGGGTCCACGTGTATGCTATTTTCGTTTATGACGTGGCCGAGAAAGTGGACTTCTCGCATCCAAAAATCACATTTTGAAAGTTTTGCATAAAGCTTCTCTTGCCTTAATAATTCCAAGATTAATTTCAAATGCGTTTCATGGTCTTCTTTGGTTTATGAGTAGATTAGGATATCGTCTATAAAGACTATCACAAACTTATCTAAATAAGGTTTGCGGACCCTGTTCATAAGATCCATGAATATTACCGGTGCCTTTGTCAATCTGAATGACATAACTAAGAACTTGTAGTGACCATAACGTGTCCTAAATGAGGTTTTAGGAACGTCTTCGTCTGCGATTCTCATCTGATGATATCCAGATCTTAAATCAATCTTAGAGTAATACGTGGATCCTTGCAGTTGGTCAAACAAATCATCAATTCTTGGTAATGGGTACCGATTCTTGATGGTAAGCTTGTTCAACTCTCTGTAGTCTATGCACATCCTAAACGAAACATCCTTCTTTTTTACGAACAGTATTGGAGCTCCCCAAGGGGAATAACTTGGTCGAATGAATCCTTTGTCTAAGAGATCCTGGAGTTGATTTGACAACTCTTACATCTCTAAGGGTGCTAAACAGTAAGGAGATTGGCTATAGGTGCAGAACTAGGGATAAGATCTATCCTAAATTCTATCTGCCTAGCTGGGGGTAGTCCATGTAGATCTTCTGGAAATACATCTGGGTATTCCCGAACCACGGGGATTTCCTCTAGCTTGCGCGTTTTCGCCTTTGTATCCTGATGTGTTCGGAACATACCTAAAAATGCTATTAAAACCTAGACCTAGACACACCTAATTTTACCGAAACTACCTAAACTAAACAAAACCCTAAGGCAAGTGTACCTATCGGATTATAGTAAAGCTAAGGCAAGACCGGGAATATCGAACCCTAGAGACACTCTATAGACAAACTAACCTAGGACCTAAGAATGGAAATTGCTGAAAATTAAATTTGGGTTTTTGGAATTTGGAAATTAGACTTTAATTAACTAACTTACTAACACTAACTCACGGCGACAGCAGAATAAACCTTGAGAAAACAATCAAATGCGAGAAGACACCACCTAGACCTGGAATACCTAACAATATCTACAACCGAACCTGACTTTGACAAATCTGATGGATCGTAGTTCACCTTTTAAGTACTTCCTAGTAATTGTCTCTAACGCCCGAACAGGAGTTCACCTTTTAAGTGCATCCTACCTCAACTAAACCTAGCCACCCTCGAATCTAATCTAAGGCACCCTAGACTAGCAAGAGCTACCACTACCCAACCGTAACGACTCGGAATAGCAAGTTAGGAAACTAACCTAGGGAATTTCCTTTTGGGACAACTCAATCCTAAGCAATTAACCAACCCAACTACCCAATAGCTATCACCCTTTTAAGTTTATCTAGCTAGCAGCACACAAGACTCAATTAACCAATTATCAATTAACCCTATGACCACAAGTAAGCAATCACATTAAATTGCAAGCATAACCTACAAGTTAACTATTTTACCCAAACCGGAAGACATCCACAAGCAAAGCAAGGATCAATATCTAACTAGAAAGCTAAATCAAGTACACAAATGCATCATCACAGCAAATTAATGGAATTTAATAGAAACAAACACCAATCAAATTGTCAAAAGTCAAGAACAATCATATATACTAAAAAGTCATCATTCGGTCTAGGTGGTGGCAATTAATTTAGCCAACCACCATAGTCAAAGCATAAGAAACCATAAAGACATAATCTTTAACCCTAAACATCGTTTTAGAACTAATCAATAACAAGAAATCGAAGTAGGGGAAGGAACCGGTTTGCGAAATTGATTGTCGAATAATGATTCCGGGTCGATCTCCTCTTGATTCCACCTTCTCTGCCTTCAACAATCGCCGCTCAGCCTCTCTCTGGTCGAACACAGGTGCAGAATGCCGAATGCAAACCCTAAACTCGAATTTATATCGCGAAACCTCTTTTTGCGGGTTTTAGACTTCCTCGCGTATCGCCTACAGGGAAGAAACTCCCAGGCGATACGCCTGGAGACTGCTAAACGACAATTTAGTCGGGTTTCACCGACTTTGACTTTTGTTGACGACCACCTTCGCGCGTATCGCGTAGACACCATCCAGTCCCAGGCGATACGCCTGGGACATCTTGTTCAACACTTCTTTATTCTTTTCTTATACCTTTTCCAACTTTCTTTCGTGGCCTCGGGATTTTATTAGAAACCTACAAAAACATGTAAAACACATAAATAAGACTCCAAGACTCAAACTTTACTAAAAACACTTTAAACTAAAGAAAACCAACTCAAATTGACTCAAATAACTAAAGAAAAGACTTGGAAAGTAAGATGTGTTTGCAACACATCAAACATCCCCACACTGACTCTTTTTTCGTCCTCGAAAAATACTGCAATGGAATCATAACCAGGACTTTGATTTTTAACAACTCACAATTTCCAAATTTTATAATTTACATAGTCTACTTACATCCCGGTAGCGATTATCGATATTTCGATCCGATTAAACCCAACCACTGACCTTTGAGCCCCCAAAGTGTTTATGAATTACCAGATATATTTCAGTCATGCATATGTGTCCCACTCTAGAAAGATCAAGTTCAACCTAATCCCGAATCATATTCGGTCCAAGTAAAGGTTAATAACGATTTAAATTTTAGATTTTTACCACCCCCCTTAAATCAGATACAAAGATGTCCAAAGAATGATGGAATTGGATGGAATGTAGTGTTTGAGCATTTATTCTCTAAGCTGTCATAATTTTTTTTCTTTTTTCTGTTTTCTATTTTCATTTTTTTCATTTTTTCATTTTTTTCATTTTTTTTATAGTTGGTTAATTTTAACTAAGCTTACCAACGGACATCATCAGAGGCATTCTTTTCGAGATGTTATCCCCAAAATCATACGTGAGTATTTTGCCCGCGAGATCCAGAACATCATCAGAGGTACTTACCACGGGATACTATCCTTAGTTTGTACATGAGTATTTTGTCCCTTCACTCTAAATGCATTAACCAAATTATTACCTAACATGCTCATGATGGACAAATGGGGCGCCGTTATTTCTCGGATTTGCTTTCGCAAAAAGATCATAACGTGCCAGGTATTCTAAGGACATAGAAGTATCTAGCTTAAAGGGGTCTCTTTCCTCCTAATCCTCAGTTTCAGTATTCCTATCACTCCTAAAATGGGAACCCACTAACAGACTGATTAATTACATATTTATACAAATAAACACAGTGGGATATTTAATCTTTACTAAGTCAGCTGGGCCTACCAATACTTCACTAACCGTAAATGCTTTTAACTTTTAATTATTTTTATCATTTAAGCACAAATTAGAAACCAAAAGCCTGATTGTACTATCATTTTCCATGTACTTGCAGCCAAATTCTCAGACATTTTTGAACAATTTTTCAAATTTTTTTTTTGTTTTTTTTTCAAAGACACAAACAAAACACACTAAAATAAAAATTAAAAAGAGTCAAGACGCAAGTCTTCCCATCCCCACACTTAAACGACACATTGTCCCCAATGTGGAACGGAAATAAAATAAAGCAGAAAGAAAAATAAACACACAAACGATAAAAAAATAAAAATGCAACGAAAAATAAAAATAAAAAGAAAAAATTGGAACAAACTCCCCTGATTTTTAATTTTGATGAATGACAGGCGAGCTAGTATCCGCAGGTCCTCCACCGAATTCCGTGAACAAATCTGAAGCGTGAATATCATCGGACCTGTATGACCAAACAAAAACAAAACAAACGACTCGACCAAAACATTAGTAACGAACACGAAAAATAAAATCACAAAAATGAAATAAACTAAGGACGAAATAAAATAAAATTGAAAAATTAAGTTGAAATGGTGTTTACCTGGACAACCGAGAACTCACCGACCACCGAATCAAAAATTAAAAATTTGAAAACTTACCTGGCCCCCGACCTCCTCGCGTATCGCGAGGTGACAAACCAAACTGCTCGCGTATCGCGAGCTGCTAACAAAACTGGCCGGCGGATCAGCTCTCCAGGCGTATCGCCTACGCCCTCCAACCTTCCAGGCGATACGCCTGGAACATTTTTTCCAGAGACTTTTCCAGATTTTGGCCCTCAAAATTTTTTCTCTCTTTTTTTTCTTCCTCTCCAGGTCCCTTAGTCGAATTTTTCCAGCAAACCTGCACTTTAGACCTGCAATTTTCACTCGGAACTCCTGATCTCACTATTCCTATATCTCGAGTCTCCCGAATCACCTGCAAACACCAAAAAAACAAACCGAAAAGACGCAAAAGGCACAAAAACTAAAAATGCAGAAAATCAAAACCACAACTACATAATATACAACCCGGGCACTTAGTCATTCAGCACAAAACATCAAGACAACCTCCCAAACCATCCGGAGGCTTTGATTTCACATCCTTAACCGCACAACTACCGGTTTTCTCCCGCTTCAACTTTATCCAACCACCTATCAACTTCCTAAACCATAAAGCCACAAACTTTAGTAACTCCAACACCATCTTAACCTTCCAATGCTTAAATCGACCCGGAAGAAATCTAATCTTGCCTAGAAAACTCAATGTCGGGTCAAGTTCGCTAATAACCACATGCAACATCCCCACACTTGGCCTAAACTCTATCTCATCATGCAAAATACCTAAATCACCAAGTGTGGCCTTTCTAACTACCTCTTCAACTACCAACTTCTTGCCAACCACCAATTCATCCCCGGGTTCTCCTAACGGGTCAAAATTCTCATTTCTATCCAATAACTCAAATAACCCCCCGGGATCTTCCCCACACTTATCCTCTATCACAACCTCATCCTTAACTTCTTCAACTACCTCACCGGGTTTCACTAATGGGTCAAAAATTTCATTTTTGTCAACTAATTCAACTACCCCCCCCCCGGTGTTCTCCTCACACTCATGCTCCTCAACCTCTTCATCCTCTAACCGATTACCTACCACCACTAGGTCTATGAATGACATCAAAGTACCTATCAAACACACAGATTTGGTCCCACTATCCTCATGTCTACCCACCTTAAACATAACACTCTCATTATCAACCCTCAAAGTGATAGTACCCTCAAAAACATCTACTAAAGCACGAGCGGTCCTAAGAAAAGGCCTACCTAGAATTAAAGGGCAACTAGGGTCATAATCACTATCAACCACCACAAAGTCTATAGGGAACAAAAACTTATCAACTTTCACAAGCACATTTTCCACTATACCTTTGGGTCTCACAACAGATTTGTCAGCTAAAGATATGTTCATGCAAGTAGGTGCTAACTCTCCTAATCCTAAGTGCTCAAAAACAGAAAAAGGCATAACATTTATCGAAGCACCTAGATCAGCTAAAGCACATGTCACAGAAGAACTACCAAAAATGCAAGGAATTGTAAAAATCCCCGGATCGTTTAATTTCTTGGGTAATTTATTCTGAAACACGGCCGAACAATTTGCATCAAGAGTTATATCAGATAAGGCTTCTAGTTTCTTTTTACTACTTAACATGTCTTTCAAAAACTTTGCATACTTAAGCATTTTATTTATAACTTCAGTGAATGGTAAGGTTATCCTAAGTTTCCTAAGAATGTCGAGAAACTGACCATACTCTTGCGCATTCTTCTGTTGAATTAGATGTTCAGGATACGGCACACGCTTCAAATCCTCTGCTGTAATCGGTTGAGACGCAAATCTCACTCTCTTCTTCGCCTTCGCCTCCTCCCACTTCAACGGCTTCTCTCCAGCTGGCGGTTTCTCCACTACCTCCAGCCTCGACGTTTGGTGCGGTACTTGCTGGCGTCACGCTCGGGTGCACCTTCCCGTCAGGCGTCTCTAACTCGAACTCCTCATCGACCGGCTCCTCCTCAACTACCGCCGGTGATGGACCCTGAACAACTCTCCCGCTCCTAGTGGTAATGGCGTTGACATTTGCGTTGGGGTTCTTGTACGTACTACCAGAAAATTGACCCCCGCGGGAATTCAGCTCCTTGAGCTGTTTCGCAATGTCTCCCACCGAATGCTGCAGATCCAAGAAAGAAGCTTGCTGATTCCTCAATAACGTGTCATGCTCCAACAGCTTCTTCTGGGTAGCCTCATCTCGCGTCACTATCTGCTGCAGGATCTGGGTCTGGTTGGCTATAAGCTCCCTCACCTCCTTAAAACTAGACCCGTCATCTCCTCCACCATAGTTATTCCTCGGTGGAAAACCAGGTGGGTTTCCTCCCTCTCGCCATCCTGAATTCTGGCCACTCCTCCTCCCGGACTGGAAAGAATTACCGAACTGGTTTCGGTTTCCAATGTAGTCGACCTGCTCAGCGGGAGCAAGCGGGCAGTCTCGGGTGTCGTGAGTGCCTCTACACAGCTCACATTTGGCTTTAATATGGAGTTTGATTTCTTCTAAAGCCCTATAGATGTTCTCTAACTCCTTAGGCGTCATGGTCTCTGAGCCAATGTGACTGACACTCCGGGTAGATGTAGAAGGTGCGAGTGATCTAGTCGGGGCCAAGGTAGCTCTCCGACCTCCAGGTGTCTGCTGTTCAGCAAGTGCAAAGCTCTCAAACAGTGATTTACATTCATCCACAGTGAGCTTTTCCATCATGTGACCTCCAGCCAAAATGTTGAACTCCTTCTGAACAGAATAAGGAAGTCCATTGTAGAACTTTTCTATGATCGCCCAGTCCGTCAACCCGTGTTGCGGACATTTGCTCAGAAGGGTATTGAATCGCTCGTATGCGACCGAATAAGGCTCATCGGGATCCATCTTGAAGGAATGGATTTCCTCCCGAGTTCGTGCAGCCTTGGCTGGAGGATGATACTTCTTCAGGAATTTTAACTTCAGATCGTCCCAGGTGGCGATCGAGTTAGGCGGAAGCGTCTCGAGCCACTCGGCGGCTCGAGAGGTAAGGGAGAATGGAAATAAGCGCAGATAGATAGTATCGTTCGCAACTCCCGTGAGTCCGAACGTGTTGCAGATTCGAATGAAGCGCGAGATATGCGTCGGTGCATCTTCGTCTTGACGTCCATGGAACTGAATGGAATTGGTGAGCGCGTTGATGACGTGAGACGGAACTTGCCAATTATTGGTGTTGGCAATGTTGGGTTGGGCGATGGCAAACCGAGCGTCGTTGATTCCGGCGCTGGCCTGCTCGTGGACGGTGCGACGGGCCGCCATGGTGGTCAGATCAGGAAATGGGATGGGTTTGGTGTCGCGTGGGACGTGTGTGGAAGAAGTGGATGTGGAAGGTGTGGAATGGGTAGTGGAAAGTATGAATGCCTCGAGTTCCGTGCGAAGTACACGGAACCGTTCACGAATGTCCTTGTCGGGATCAGAAAATGGTGTAAGCTCAGATGGACCTCGCGAACGGGTGTGTGGCATAAAACGGAAGTATGATGAAAATAAAAATTAGAAAAAATAAAATCCTAAAAATCTAGACTCTAAAGCAGAAACTCCTAAGACTCTAGACACGGAAAAACCCTAAAAGACTCGAAATTTCCTAATAACGACCTAAGTTAATCTTGCTATTGCCAAGTGTCCCCGGCAACGGCGCCAAAAACTTGATGTGTTCGGAACGTACCTAAAAATGCTATTAAAACCTAGACCTAAACCTAGACCTAGACACACCTAATTTTACCGAAACTACCTAAACTAAACCGAACCCTAAGGCAAGTGTACCTATCGGATTATAGTAAAGCTAAGGCAAGACCGGGAATATCGAACCCTAGAGACACTCTATAGACAAACTAACCTAGGACCTAAGAATGGAAATTGCTGAGAAATTGAATTTGGGTTTTTGGAATTTGGAAATTAGACTTTATATAACTAACTTACTAACACTAACTCACGACGACAGCAGAATAAACCTTGAGAAAACAATCAAATGCGAGAAGACACCACCTAGACCTGGAATCCCTAACAATATCTACAACCGAACCTGACTTTGACAAATCTGATGGATCGCTAGTTCACCTTTTAAGTACTTCCTAGTAATTGTCTCTAACGCCCGAACAGGAGTTCACCTTTTAAGTGCATCCTACCTCAACTAAACCTAGCCACCCTCGAACCTAATCTAAGGCACCCTAGACTAGCAGGAGCTACCACTAACCAACTATAATGACTCGGAATAGCAAGTTAGGAAACTAACCTAGGGAATTTCCTTTTGGGACAACTCAATCCTAAGCAATTAACCAACCCAACTACCCAATAGCTATCACCCTTTTAAGTTTATCTAGCTAGCAGCACACAAGACTCAATTAACCAATTATCAATTAACCCTATGACCACAAGTAAGCAATAACATTAAATTGCAAGAATAACCTACAAGTTAACTACTTTACCCAAACCGGAAGACATCCGCAAGCAAAGCAAGGATCAATATCTAACTAGAAAGCTAAATCAAGTACACAAATGCATCATCACAGCAAATTAATGAAATTTAATAGAAACAAACACCAATCAAGTTTGTCAAAAGTCAAGAACAATCATATATACTAAAAAGTCATCATTCGGTCTAGGTGATGGCATTAATTTAGCCAACCACCATAGTCAAAGCATAAGAAACCATAAAGACAGAATCTTTAACCCTAAACATCGTTTTAGAACTAATCAATAACAAGAAATCGAAGTAGGGGAAGGAACCGGTTTGCGAAATTGATTGTCGAATAATGATTCCGGGTCGATCTCCTCTTGATTCCACCTTCTCTGCCTTCAACAATCGCCTCTCAGCCTCTCTCTGGTCGAACACAGGTGCAGAATGCCGAATGCAAACCCTAAACTCGAATTTATATCGCGAAACCTCTTTTTACGAGTTTTAGACTTCCTCGCGTATCGCCTACAGGGAAGAAACTCCCAGGCGATATGCCTGGAGACTGCTAAACGACAATTTAGTCGGGTTTCACCGACTTTGACTTTTGTTGACAGCCACCTTCGCGCGTATCGCGTAGACACCATCTAGTCCCAGGCGATACGCCTGGGACATCTTGTTCAACACTTCTTTATTCTTTTCTTATACCTTTTCCAACTTTCTTTCGTGGCCTCAGGATTTTATTAGAAACCTACAATAACATGTAAAACACATAAATAAGACTCCAAGACTCAAACTTTACTAAAAACACTTTAAACTAAAGAAAACCAACTCAAATTGACTCAAATAACTAAAGAAAAGATTTGGAAAGTAAGATGTGTTTGCAACACATCACCATAACGTTAGCTAAGAATGCAGGGTACTTCATTCGTAACATTTTCTGCATTTTCATAACGCTTATGATTTTAACTTTGGCTCCTCCTTTGTCTGAATTGTTAATACCTTGTTGTCTGAAAGTGGTATACGTACCGACTTATCAGAACATACGATCTCTGCGCCGTTCTTTGATAACCAATCCATTCCAACAACGATGTCGAAACTTCCTAGGTCTACGGGCAATAGGTCGATATCAAAGCTATCATTTCCTAGAATTATACTACACTTACGTAGAATCTCTTCGGTTTCTATTAAATTTCCATTGGCTAGTTCTATCGAGTACTTCTTATTTAACTTATCTTTTATTCCTAACAAAGGTCTAAACTTCTTAGAAACAAAGCTAAGATCAGCGCCAGTGTCGAAGAGTACGTGAGCGTAATGATTGTTAACTAAGAATGTACCGGTAACAACAGCGGAGTCTTCTCTAGCAGCTCCTGCATTCATCTCGAATGCTTTGCCCTTGTTGATCTGGCCTCGGGGTTTAATGCAGTCTCTGCTAAGATGTCCAACTTCTCCAGAATTAAAACATTTTTCGCTCCTCTTTTCTTCTTCGGTTGGTATTTTAGCATAGCAATCCTGGATCAGGTGTCCGTAGCGATGGCACATGGTGCATCTTTTGCACACTCCTCCACGATTCTTTCCACACGTCTTGCATGAGGGTTTCTGGTTCGAGTTCTCAGCTTTCTCGTTTATCGTGGCCGCAAACACTTGGCCTGTCTCCTTGTTCTTCTTATTCTTCTCATTCTTGTTTTGCTTCCTGAACTTTCTCTTTTTTGCTGAGCCGAGATTCTTGGTCAGATGTCTTAGAAGACTCGCCTTTTTTTCCTAGAATGCCTTCACGTACAGCGTCATCAGTCAGTGATTTGGCTAGAGAGATTGCGTCCTGAATTGTGCTAGGTTTGGCTGATGTGACCATGCTCCTAATTTGAGGAATTAATCCCCAAATGTACCTTTCGATGCGGGCATATTCCGGAGTGACCATACGAGATACTAACCTAGCTAAATCCATGAATCGAGAGGTATACTCCCTAATCCCAGCGTCTACCATCTTGAGGTTCTAGAACTCAGCTTCAAGTTTCTGGATCTCTTACCATGGACAATATTCCCGCATTAACATATCCTCCAGTTCTTCCCAAGAGAAATTGTTAGCCACATTCTCTCCTAGTGACTTAATATGGGAGTTCCACCATGTCAGGGCTTCGTCATGGAATGAGCAGGTAGCGTACATCACTTTTTGGTTGGCGCTGCAAGCACTAATTACCATAACCGACTCCATTTTATCGATCCATCTAACAATATCTAGTGGTCCTTCTAAGCCGTTAAACGATCGCGGATGACATCCTTGGAATGTCTTATACAAACAACCAATTATTTGGCCTCCTGAGCCTTGACCTTGATGTCCCTGTGCATTGCGGTGTGCTAATGCCGCTTCCACTCATTGAGAAATGAGTTGTGTCAATTCCTCTTGAGTTGTTGGGAAATCAGCGTTTGAACCGTTGGCATTTAGATCAGCTTCAGTTGCCATTCTTATCTATTGTTTTGAGGGAAACAATTTGACAAGAATTAATTGATTGTGAGTGTCGAGAATTAAAGAATTAATTGATTGTGAGTGTCGAGAATTAAAGAAGTACATATCTATTGTTTTGAGGGAAACAATTTGACAAGAATCACAACGTCAACACAAGGTTGGTGAGTCCACTAATCAAAATTGGTTTCCACTTTATCATTTTATCCCAATTATTCAATTATTAAGTCAAGAATGCAAATCCAAGTGAAGAATATTTATGGTTCGTAAACTAGCTAGGTTTACGACGTATGAAATAAATAGTAAGCTCTAAATCAACACTAGACCCATGTTCGATAGTATTTCTCACCGTGTTTTGCGACCACAGTGACTGATTAGTGAGTACGGGTGGTTAGCCCCAGTAGATCTACCAATACTTCTCACGCTACTCTAATGATCTAGAAGGCATTGTTCTAAATTATCCAAATTCTAAATTTCAATATAGGCCTTGCTCATCTTATATGAGCGTACACCGACACTTACTCTTGATTCATACCCACAATATTCTCATTCAATGGTTTCAAAACTCATATATTTTTGGCCCAAAACATTTAACAAAACATATCAATTTATTTAGGGCATTTAGTAGTGAACTCACCTTTGCTTTTTATTGCGATTTCGCTCCTAATCGAGAGGTTTCGAGTACCTTGGTCCTAATTTCCATTATGGTCAGATTAGTTATGAAGTTATACTAACTAATGTGGGCAAAATCCTGAATTTTTAGAAAATTTGGGCAAAATGACGATTTTGCCATTTTCCGGTTAATATTGTCAATAATGGTGAAAGAAGTTGGGCTCCGCCCAAGAATTTTTATTCTAAGGCTCACTACGTATTATAAAACCCAACTAACATTTATCAGAAATTTTATATAATTTATTTTTCTTATTTTCCTTATTTTCTTATTATAGTACTTATTTTTACGACTTTTCGGCATCGGTTTTTAGTCTAGTTTTTTCCTATGCTTTAGTTTTTACTTCCACAATACTTTTATATGTTTCATATGTGTTAATAATATGTTCTAACTCATTTAGTTACTGATCTCAACCATTTTTTTAATATATTTTATACTTTATTTTTACCGAATTTTACGATTCAACGCGTAGTTTTATCGTTTCAAGGATTCGGGTCTCGTTTTCACTTGAGGTTTCTATTATTTTCACTTATTCTAGTTATTTACTGTAAAAAATATGTTCTCAAATTATTTCACCTTATTTCCATAATCTATTCTATTTTTATGTATTTTAAGCATTTTTAACCATTTTTAAGCCAATAATTCTAATTCTTGAATTTTTAAATTATTTTTCTTAACTTTTCTTACTGATTTCAAGCCATTATCTACTGATCATATTTAAAATTTCGGATTTTTAATAAATTTTCACATTTTAACCTATTTAAAGTGCATTAAATACACTACTAGTTCAAGATTTTTACATTTAATTTGTCCATACACATGAGAATGATTTATTTTAAGTTTTAATACAAGATTTACTAACTTTTTACATTAAATTTTCTGTTTTCAGTTATTTTTATAAGTTTATTTTAATTGTCATAATCTTTACACATTTTGTCATATATATTCGAAGTCTTTGATATTTAAGGTTTACCGCTCGTGTTTCCTCATGACCGATCATATTAAGCGGGATTAATATGAGAAATAACCACGGGGTTTTAATTTGGTGACGATCGTTACCAACTGTATAGGCGTCATTGACGACCATGAGGCGGAATTACTATAATCGTTGCACCAAGTTTTATGTTCTTCATTCTTTTTAATTAAATTTTCATATACATATATATATATATATTTTTTTTCTTTTTTCGGATTTCATAATCCATAAACTTACTTACTTATTATTTATGTTACATAATCTATATATTTATATAAATCACCACTAAATACTCATAAAATACTAGCAATCATCAAACACATAAAATCACAATATCATCAAATCTAGTACATGCATGTTTTATCTAACACTTTTAATCCATTTTTGATTCATAAACTTGAAGATTCTTGAGTTTAATATTAGGGTTTTCATGTTATATTTTCATTTGTAAAACCTTTATTTATGTTAGATCTTGACATGCATGTGATTATTTTCATCATCAAACACTAAAATGAAGCTCAAACTCTAACCCTAAGCAAGACACACACACAAACATACACTCACACACTCAAGGCCGTGAGTGTGGGTGTGGGGTTTTCCCATGATTTCATGTGTTTCTTGCTTGTTTATACCTCCTTTCACCATTTCAAGTTTAAAACTTGGTTTAGAAAGTGTTTCTCTTTGAAAATTATGTGTTGAAAAAGAGGGTTTTTTTTTATGTTAGAAGGTTCAAGATGAAGGAGAAAGGAGTACCTTGAACTCGGGTTTGTGTTCTTAGAGAAGATCTTTTAGTCTTGTTCTTGAATCCTCAAAGATTATGTGGGTGTGTCTTGAGAGAAATGAAAGAGATGAGAGTATGTGTGTGTTTTTGAGAGAAAATAAAATGAAGTGGGTTGGTATTGGGGGGGGGGGGGGGGGGGTTTCGGCCGTAATAAGAGAGAGAGGGGGGAGATTTAAAAAAAATCTTTAAGTGTTGTGTAGGTGGGTGTTCCAATGGTGAAGTGTAATCATCACATTTTACCACCAATTAAACTCATGCATATACATATAATTACCTACACATTATGATTTTAACTTTCTCCACACGCATACACATACATATACACGACACACACATATACATGCATGCATTTTTTTTTATAAACTTTCACCAATATAAGTCATTTACATTTATTACTCAGTAAAAGTCGTGTTTCACAGGTAATTTTCCGAATTCAATAAATACAATAATTATATGAAAATTCATGAAATTAAATTACGCTTCAAACCGTATAATTATTTTTCAGTTACGTCACACTTGGTCGGGCGACCCAGTGTTGTGACGTTTTATACGGGTCGTTTCCTTAAATCGCGTAACTTTTTCTATTAAATCACTAACCGAAAAAAACACCCTTTCTAAGTGTTTTATCTTATATTAAACTTATTATTTTAGCTGAACGAAATATTTTATTCGTTTTGTTGGTTGGTTCATAGTGACGGGGTTTTAAATAATAATTAAATATTCAAATAATTCATATAATCACAATTAATTCTAAATAAATCCTAATAAAATCCTAAAATATTATTCTTAATCTAAAATTAAAGTGACGGGTGTCACACCAACCAGATGCCCAAACAATCCACACTTGGTACACTTACGGCATTGCGTGCCAGAGGGATGGTGATAGCTACAAACGGTGCACAAAGGATATGGACCCTTATAGTTAGTCCTAGCGACAATAGTATTGGCTGAAGGCACATCATTTACGGGTATAGCAGGGGTAACCAATGCATAGTTTTGAGTGGCTCTTTTCCTCTTGTTATTGTGGACTCGTTGTTGTTTGAACTTGAACCACGGTCATCCTTGTCTTTAATGGTCTCCTTTTTCAACACCCTAGTCTTGACTATTTCAGCAGTCAGAGTTCCAACTAACTTGATGGTAGCTGACAGAGTTGTAGGGTTCACAGACATCATTACTATACGCATTGCTTCAGGGAGTGCGACGATGTAGCAGTCGATTGCAGTTTGTTTAGGAGTCACTAATTGAGGAACAAACAAAGAGAGTTCTTGGAATCGAGCTATAAAACCGAGATGATCAGCTCCCTTCATGGTGAGACTTCTGAATTCAGCCTCTAACTTCCTCATTTCTGACCTTGGACAATACTCCTCAGTTAACAAAGCCTTGAATGCATCCCAAGTTAAAGCATGAAGAACCTCGCGAGTCTTGGCTCTTGTTTGTGTATTCCACCAAGTTAGAGCCCCTTTCTTGAATGTACTTGACGCATACTTGACCCATTGACCTTCGGGACAATTGCACATGTTAAACGTAGCTTCCGTTTTCTCGAACCATTGTAGGAAACCTGTCGCCCCTTCAGTTCTAGCAAATTCAGTGTGTTTAGAGGCCACGAACAGTTTGTATGAGCTTTCAACTCCACCACGGTTGGAACCCTCTCCATTGTCATTAGTGCGTACAATGGTTCGAGTTTGAATGGTTTCATTGAGCTGGTTGACCAAGCTAGGAAGGATGGTAGCCATTTGTTGAGAGATAATAGTGGCCAATTTGGTGGGATCTATCTTAGGAAACAAAAGATTAGAGTTAGATATGGAAATGGAATGACATTATTAAAGATTAAACATTAGAATAGCGTCGATGACTAATCAAAATCCCAAGTCCGTTTCACGATTTTACTTGAACTGTATGTTTTACATGTCCCCGAAAGAGGTGTCACGAAAAAAGTATAGAAGCACATGGATATAAAAGGAATACCATATTTTATTAATAATTCAAAACTTAAACGTCTATTACAAGGCCGAATACATTAATGACGCTAAAGCCTAAATAGAACCATAAGCTTCTTAGCTATAAATATGTTTGAATTCCATATCCCAAAAAACAAGCAAAAAGGGGTCAACTATATTCATAGTTGGTGAGTCATAGGTTTATAAGAATAACCGTTATAGAAAGCATTTGCTAAGTTTTTGCAAGGTCATACTGTTAAATAAACAGATAAGCATGAGTCTTTGTACACACACATTTATCACATAACAAATATTCATAACATAAACAGGACGCCTGATTGATGATTCGCAAACCAACAATCGGTAAGAATGTTTGTCCACGTGTTCGATTCCCCTCTCGAGGACCCTCTACGATTACTGTTTTGTTCCTCTCAGGAATCTCAGCGTTGGGACCACGTTCAGTCTCCAGCAAGAACCTCAACGTCATCATGTTCAGTTCCTAGCATAGAACCTTACGTTTGATGCTCCGGAGCCTTAAGAATAAAGTTTCCCAAATAGCATACAAGATCAAGCATGGCAAAGCATATATTCACACGATATCACACATATACATACAAGTAAATGGATTCAATAGTATCTGACTTTGCATAAAAAGTATGTATGTTTGAATGATTAAAGTTTCGCAAGGATTCATGATGATCAGCATGATATATAATATGTTTTACTTGAAAATAAATTAATTATTATTGAAAATGTTTATGCGTGTTTTCCACCCCAAAATGGTTTGGAAAATAAATAGAAAAATGGGCTATGAACTCACCTTAGCAGCTGATTGCTAACTTGACGTAACGAGAATGTTTCAAGATCAAGGATATCCTAAACGAATAATGAATTAGGTTAACCTAGAGTTACGGGGACGAATAATTGGGTTTCTAGATGTCTAGGGTTTTAGTGGACTTGAGGATTTGGGGAAGATGAATTAATATTAATTAAGTCTTTTGAAACATAACACCATGGAGCTTAAAGATGAATAAATGAATAATTAAGTAAATAAATAATTAAATAAGTGAGTTAATAACTAAATAAATAAATGACTAAATAAAGTATTAAAAAATTAAATAAATAAATGGATAACCGGACAAATGAATTAATAAATTGTGGGAAAAATATAACCGACTAAAGATTAAAAGAAATTCTTTTTAGTCAAACTTTTAATGCTATAGAACTTTTAGAAAAGAATAAACGACGTTTCCCCTATATATCTTGTTTACGATGTTCATACTTTTAATTTAAAATGAGAGTTCATAACCATCTATATCTATAATTAATAATAAAAGATGGTAAGATGTTTGATCTTTTAAAGAATTAGATAACAGAATTTGGATAACGTTTAGTTATAAAATAATTAAAAATAATTACATTGGTATTTAGAAGAAATAACAAAAAGAAAATAAGTAAATACATACATAATAAATAAAACATGATGATGGTAGTAGTTTATATATATATTTAGTTGTTTTCAAAGGGTTAAAAGGGTTTAGAAAGTCCTTATAAATAATTTATGAATTTTTTTAAAAAAAATATATAAACTGATTTAAAGATGTTTTATTTTGTTAAAAAGAATAAAACAGAAAAAAAAAACTAGAAAAACGATGGCTGGGAGGCTCAAACCCGCGTCCCTTGCCTATAAACTCGATGACCTACCAGCTGAACTACAAGTTAACTGAGTAACATTCCAAACAAAAAATTTATATCCTATACACGCATGTCATCTTCTTCCCTAACTCAAACCATCCGAAAACCCTAGCTTTTGGAACCCAAAATTGATCGACTAAACGCTCATGAATGATAAAATAAACACGGGGCTTTTACTCAGTGATAAAAACTGATCGAAATGATGTAAGGACTAACTTCAAAACGGCCGTAAAAATAGAAAACGGGAGGTACGCCGGAGCTCGCTGCGGCGGCGACATAAATGCAATTACAGGGGAGATTTTCGAGTGTTTTCTTGATGCTTTAAGTGCGCAAAGGATTGGGGAGTGTCCAGGAACGATTTATAGGGTCTAAACACCCGGAAACGAGTTAATTCGAGGCTTAAACGGGAATTAAAGTCCGAGTTTAATGATGATTAAAACTCGTTTAATCGCCGGTTTTGAGTCGATATTGATGATTGGTATGATGATAGATACGTTTTGGGTCATAAAAGTGAGTAAAAACATACGTTTCGGCCAGTTTTTGGTGTTCTCTGGCGAGAGCATGGCGTCGCAGGTGAAAATCGTCGGAAAACGCGTCTGTGACAAAAATTTATTTTATTTATTTTTTTTTTCTTTTTAACTCATTAACCCCAAACTTTAAAAGTTAATAAAAAATAACCCTTTGTTTTAAAAAAACTTAATAGTTTATAAAAAATAACTCTAAAATTTGTATAGACCTGACCAAAATCCTAGATTATATTTTAGCACGAAATCATAAAATAACTTTTAATAAACTTCAAAAATGTTTTATGTGAACCAAATTATTAAGAAGGATCTATAGTTTGTGTGACGTTTATAAAAATAATGCACATTAAATCTAAAAAGAAATAATAATAATTATTTACTAATGTTATAGATAAATAACCAACACAATTAAATGTTAACCCATTTTATTTTAAAATTCGAGATTGTTACAAGCTTTAATACCCTTCAAACTATTAGCTTTTACCAACTCAGCAGCCAATTCTTCCTCAGACCCCATCTTCTCATCTCTCTCCACCATTTTATCATCAGAAATATCTTTATCAGTGATACCAGTTCCACTAGAAACGAATTTAACAAATGTGATTTCACCAGTTGTTGAAGATTCCTTTTTCTTATTCGAGAGCTTTGGTTTCTTCTCAGATTTCTCAGACACAAATTCAGAATAATCTCCAGTGATATCAGAAGAATGAATATTAGCTAGAGCATCAGATTGAATAACTGGATGCGGAATTTGATTATATTCTTTGTTTCCAAACACTTTCTTGAAATTTTCATCTTTGCACAAGTAACTTGTGAAAGAATGTGAATTCTTCAAATTATTCAACTGTCTTTTAAGATCCAACACTTCAACATTCAAATCAGATGTTTTCTTTTGAGCTTCACCCAATGATTTTTCTGATTCTATCAGTTGTTCCGACTATTAGACAAAAACTTCTCTTGTCTCATCTGATCATGGGCATCATACACTTCTTGGGTAATTTTCTTCACACTGCCCTCATGAATCTCAATATTTCTTTTCAGCAATTAATTTTCTTCTTTCAAACTGATAACTTTGTCTTGTAATTCAGAATGAACCAATCGATGTTGGTTTTCTGTAGCAGTAACTTCATCAAACTCTTTCTTGAGTTCGTCATAAGATTGCTTCAGAGATTCGAATTGTACAATGGATTTCTGAAATAAATCATCAAAATCACCAATGACATCTTTTGCTTCGCTCTCCCACTTCTCAACACTTTTAACCAACTCTTCATTCTCAGTTTGCAACTTCAAAATTTGTTCTTTATCTGCACTAACCATCTCATCCAATTTTGTTTGAAGCTCTACAAACTCTTCCATCAAAACATTCTTTTCCTTGACTAATTTCTCATTTATCTTAAGAATCTCATCAGAATCTTCAAACTTCTTTTTGAAACTTTCTAATTCTTCTTCCTTCGTCTTCATACCAACAATCAACCCTTCTTTTTCCTGAATCAATTCCCGAATCTTTCTATCTTTTTAGCACAAAATTCACACCTTGACTCATATCCACTAACTTCAGAATCAGAATCACTTGATTCATATTGCACAGTAGTTATAAAAGCAGATTCATCGTTACAACAAAAAGCAGATTCATCCGGAAAATCTTTTGACCAATCATATCCGTCATCGGCCACCAGAGCTTTTGCATCTTTATCATGAGCATGCTTATCCGAAGTACTCTTTTCAGATGATGATTGATTGCAATCACGAGCAAAATGTCCTAACTTTGACAAATAGATTGTTTACCATGTTTCTTCATAAACCTTCTTCCACGTTCAATTATCATAGCAAACTGCCAATCCAAATCTAGCTTATGCAACTGATCATCATCCAGCTCACTTAAGTTATTTGGATGCAAACCAGCTTCACTAACTTAGCTAAGTACAGAACTAGAAGAAGATCATACGAAAACAGATATCAATGCAGCTAAATCTTCAGTTACATGAGTAGAAATCGAATTTTTTGTTGATTTACCAGAAGTAGAGAAACTGCAACCTGGAGAGTAACCAGAATATTCAGATTTTCTAGCAAGAAAAGCTGTTGGTGGTGGATTAATGCTTGAACTAGAATGTGACTTCTCTTTAGCATGCACAGTAGCAGAATTTTCTCTGAAATATAATTCATGATTTTGAACAGAGGGGGATGCTGACTTCTTCACAATCAGTTCCATTTCACGAGCTTGTAATTTTCTAGTCAATTGATTGAATGTCCAATTTTATTAACTCGGATCATTAGTCAACATCATTATATAATTTTCTCACTTTTCGGGTAGAGCTTCCAGAAACTTCTCTTTCATTTCATCACTATCTTTCTTGACACCTACAAGGTCAAGTTCATTGATCAAGTGTGAAAACCTTGTAATCTTGACACTTTTTCATTATCACAATCTCCAAAATTATCAAATTCTTTCTTAAATACTTTCTTCCGAGTCTTCTTGTATTGCTCATTACCCTCACATCTTTCAGCAATAGCATCCCACAATTCCTTACAAGTTGTGTAATTCTTAAACTGATGCATCAAATCTTTAGGTGAAGCCATTTTAAGAAAGCTATACGTTTTCATTTCTCTTGCAAAGAATTTATTTTCATCAGCATCAAAATCACTTATCATCTTTGGCTTTCTCGGGCTTATCATCAGATACTTATATTCTTTTTCAATTGGGATCCAAGAATCAATATCTTTTGAAATTATGTATGATTCAAATCATTTCTTCCAATTGTGATAATCTTCCAATTTTAGCAATTTAGGAACCTTCTGAGTTGTTTCTATTTTGTTATCATAACTCATCATCATTTGCATTGAAGTTTGAGCAGCTGAAAATGCTTGAAAGTCGCTCATTTTGAAGTTAAAAATCGAATGTCAAAACTTCGAACTCAAAAATAAAGGTCTTAGAAGCGGATTTTGGGGTTCAAACCGGAGGGTACTAGCTGTTAGGCGAGTAAAAGTGTAGATCTCGTCGAGGAGGTCGTTTTGGCTGGTATTGGGTTCCGTAACTCAAAACGGTTCTCAAGTTATGTCAGTTTTAGTGAACACAACTATTCTGCCAGGGTACCAAAAACAATCTCAGGGGACCAAAACTTTGACCACTGTACTGAAATCTTTGACCGGACCAAAGACTCAGCGTACCAAATACTTAGCGTACTAGTGAACTCAGCGTACCACCTTGGTACGGTGTAACTGTCTGCGTACCAAAGCATAACCGTCGCGTACCAATGATGAAGATTGCCTTCCGTACCAACGACCATCATAACAACAAACCTATGAAGATTTCATTGCGTACCAGTGGATCATCCGGCGTACCATCATCTTCATTGGGCGTACCAACAGAGTACCAAACTGAAATCGACGAATTTTTCAAAATTTTTAGTGGAATTTGGAACAGTGAGGTGCAAAAACACTCTAGGAAGCTTTAGAAATCATTTTTGACCTTTAAATCACTCATAAATGGGGAAATTGATGAAAAACGAACCAACCCCTAAACTTTCTCTCACTAAGATTTTGAAAATGGCCAAATCACAGCAATAGAGCAACCTGGATTGCTCTGATACCACTTGTAAGTACTTGGAATGACCTTACCACTGCATGAGTCGGTCAATCGATAACAACGAGAGTAAATAAAGACTTGCTTTATTGATTCACAGAGATTACACCCTTTAGACAGAGAAACACTCAAGAACACACACAATTAAGAGATACACAATGACAGAACTCACTGAACTCTCTCTAACACGAGCTATTTATACTTACCACTTAGTCCAGCGTACCAACCAGCGTACCATTGGTACGTGGCTCCGTACCAACTGGTACGGACCTTGGTACGTGGACTCTAAGACTCACAAAGACATGCTCTGATCTAGATACAATACACGAGACATACGGTAGCATAGGACTATGCTCTAACAAATATTGTATGTCACCATTTTTATTTTGTTATAACATTTTTATATTTTTTTATTGTCAACAGCCTCTCATGTTGTGAAGTCAACGTCCTGTTCTGACGACCCTTATATGATGACCCTGAAATCATTCATGGGAAAGTTAAAATGTGAGTTTTAATATATCTAAATTTTAGCATATGTTACATTTATGAAGCTATTATAACTTTTGTTTTATGGGAAATAACATATGTTTCATTTGTGTTCCAACAGCATGCAAATCTCATAACTCATCTAAGCCTGATAAAACAAACCCAAAGGGTATGTTCTGCCCGCACGGAATCTCCATAGCCAATTTTCCATTTTTTATTATGAAATCAGAAGGTGCTGGCTTTGGTAAAACTACCATATGTTAGACTTTGTCCCTTTCGTATATTACAGTTCTGTACCGTCGGTTGTTATGTAAATCTAATATGTGTTATATTTCTGTTACAACATATGTTTCATTTATAAGATTAACACAATTTTCATTTTATGTTCCAACAGCCTCAAAGTGTAATAAGCCCCCAAACCTAATGTAACAAACAAAAAGGGCAAGAAAAGTAAATCTTCCAAAACTAATATATCTAACAAGTCTCATGATGCCCCCAAGTCTGATCCACCCCCAAGCCTATAACTACTAAATGGTCTGACATTAGGACTAGGTCATCTCCTACACAGTTTAATAGGTGCATTTTTTTTTCTGAAACCAAAGCAAAGGGCTGCTGTTAGGAGTATGGGATTTGGTCAGTTATTGAATTGGAAGGTTGATGGGGTGAATGCCCAGTTGGCACATTATGTTTTTGACAAGTTCTCTTCACAAGAAATGGTTATCAAAGTTGGTCTCCACTCATTGAAGATTGATAGCCCCTCCATTCACAAATTACTAGGTGTCCCTATGGGAACTAAAAAAAATTATGCAAATAAATTGAAGAAAAGAGATCCAACTGTTGATGCGGGGAGGAAGCTTTATCCCGGTAATTTTCTTTCCCCTACACAATTGGTTAACCACATTCGAAGTGCCCCAGATGGAAATACGTTTAATTTTAGGATGGATTTTATAATTTGTTTTATGTCTGTTTTGGTTGAATGCTTAAGTCAGGGTTGCCTGAGGGAATAATTCTGAGGTACATTTCTTCTGATATTGATTGGGCTGAGGTGCGAGTATATTATTGATGCTGTCAGAGTTTGCAAGAAAGGTTGGAGAAGAATGGCTACTTCTGCTTTTCATGGATCTCTTGCAATTCTTATTGTTAGTTTCTTTTTATTACTTCCCATATATTCCTTTTATTATTACCCTTTTTTTATATTTTTATGTGGTTTTTCCAGCTTTTGTATGTTGATAGCTTTGATTGTAAAGGAATGAAAGTTGATCATAACCAAAATGCCATTACTTTCTGGACCCAAGAAAACCAGAAGTGTCGTCAAAAGTTGGAAATTAAGAACGACGGTTTTGGCAAAGGAAAATTTAAATGCCTTTCAAATGTCATTGACAATGGTTCATCAGGAATACATGATTTGACTATTGGAGAGACCTTATTTGTATGTTATCCTATCAATTTATTACCGAACTGTTACATATGTAACTTTTTGACAATTTCCTATTCTCTTT
>JBCNJP010004274.1:0-44000 GCA_039602395.1 Deinandra increscens subsp. villosa
TTCTTCATCTTTACATTTCTTCCCCTTGCTTTTTGATTTTTAATGTCACAATTTTGTGAACATAATTTTTTTTTTTTAAAATAAAACACACAAACACACTTAAAAGAACAAAACACAAAATTTTGAAGATATCTGGCCAAGCTAACTTTCAAAGTATTGATTTGAATTTTTTTTGTTTTTTTTTTTGTTTTTAAATTGGGTTTCATGACATGCACACTTCGTTGCATTTGAAGTCAAACACGTAATCAATCAACAACTTAATTGAAACTTTAAAGAAATAGGTTTGACTCAAAAGACCCTTTGCTGCCTCATCATTCAAACAACCAAGTTAAGAACAGTACCTTTCATGCTGATTTTGACATTTTACCTCTCAAAGAGACATACCTTCCATTGTATAGATTACTTGACATGACATGAAGATACGTCTCCTAAACTGTGCCTGGAACAATCACTTATCAACAAACAAATTAGTAATAAAACCGTTAGTGATAATCCTCCTTGACTGTTCCTGCACAGAGTGAGAGATTAGTTAGCCATTGGTACCCAGGCCATTGTTTTTCTGGGTACACCTGAGGAATCAATAAAGGATACTTCTTGTAAGAACATCCCCTTTGAAAAATCAGGAAGTTGGGATGGAGCTGCCTTGATTTTTGGTTTCCAAATTTCAGGTGATTTAACATTTGTTTTAGTCACTTTTGGAGTTGTGACTTTAGGTATTTCAACCTTCTTCATTTTAGATTCATTTTTCAACACAGTTTTTGTTTTAGTCACCTTTGGAGTTGTGACTTTAGGCATTTCAACCTTCTTCATTTTAAAATCATTTTTCAAAACAATTTTAGTTACCTTGGGAGGGGTAACTTTGGGTTTTTCAAGTTTTGATTGCTTTGAAAATGGTTTCATCACCTTTTTCTGAAAATTTTGGTAACTTGGAAAGCTGTTGTTTTGATTTAAAGATTTTCTTTCAGCTTTGGCAGCACCCCAATGTTGATCAGAGGGTTTAACCTTAGGAGTAACAGTATTCATTGCCTTAGGTTTCTGCACCATCATCGGCTTAGACTTTACAGACTCCTGAGATGAAACCCCTTGATTTTTTGGAAAATAGGGTTCATAGGGGGCTATAAAGACAGTTTCTAGCAATATGACCAGCAATGCCACAATTAAAGCAAGTCTGCTTCTTTAGATAGAAGTCAGACGTGTACCCATTCGTCTTTGGTGGCTGATATGGAGCTGGTTTGCCTTGTGTCTGCTTCTTTGCTTTGACTGCTGCTTCAGATTTGACTTTCTGCTGGTTCCTTGAAGCCTAAGTAGAATCTGTCCTCATCGTCTTTGTGCTCTCTGGATTTCCTGATGAAGAAGCACCATTCTTGCAACTGCACTTACAACTGCATGAAGCAACTGAAGAAATGGGAGACACAGCCACACTTTTCATCTTATCATTCTTCACCACAGTTGTTGGCTTCACACTCGGATGCTTGATGGTGATCTTTGGCTTCTCAACTTTAGCTTCACCGATCACTCCATCAGTTATTCCCTTGAACTTGGAGGAGAAGGATGGTAAGTCATACCCAACATCTGGTTCTTGGTCAAACATAGATCCAGATGTCATAAAGATCTTCCCCCCAGGCCGTGTCGTCAAGATCACCTTTTCCCTTTTGACTTCGTCAATTACTTTCAAGCATGGGGTTTCAATTTTAGGGTATGGTTTCAACTCTACCCCAACATCATCAGACTTGGAATTATGACATCTGTTAAATACCTGGCACTCAGCATCAGCTCTTGATACGTCCTTTATTCTCCCTTCACCATATGTCATGTTTGCCTCGTTGTCTATTTCCTCTTGAGTCAATGGTGTAGTTCCAACCAAGACACTATCAATAGGAGGAGCAGCTTCTTTATAATCTGACTTGGTTCGTTCAACTTGATCCTCACTAAGAAGTATTCCTATAATGTCTCTGGGAACTGGTGGAGGAATAATGTTGTTTGCAGCCAAGGCCTTATCAGTCTTTTCTGATCCAAATCCAGGTGTGTGTTTCCCAACTTGACCAGTCACAACAGCATGTGACAATTCTTTTCCAGCATCGAGCATTCGCTGATTTCTTTCCTGATTGCAATCAAACTTGACTTGCAGCTCATCAAATTTTTGTTGCAGTTCATTTAGTTTCTGTGTAAGCTCAGATATCTCAATCCTAGCCCGATCATGTAAAATAGTCTTCTCCGTTGCTAGCTTCCGATATTTCTCAATGTCTAGTTTCTGAGCTTTTACCTTCTCCTCATTCTTTTCCCATCTACCCTTAAAAGAACTCCTCTCGCATTTTATCTCAAATAATTCTAATTGATAGTTTTTACAAATTTGCCTAAGTCCAGGAATTATACGAGCACAAGTAGGATTGGGGCATATCTCAGTATTGTCAATTTCAGCTTCAAAATCATCCTTGTTCTCAACCGAACTCATTTTCTTTTTTTAGATATGCAGCTCCTGAAAAATTAGAAAAATCAGCAAAAACGGCAAAATCACTATTCAAAGAATAGTGTCAAAAACTTAAAACTGAAAAACGGAGGCCTTCGGAGTGGAATTTGGGGGTCCAAACGAGCTCCCCTGGATGTTAGTCTGGGGTAATTCTGGGGCTCAGTGTCACGAACGTCGTGTTCAAATTTGAGCTTCTAACTCCAAACGAGTCAAAAGTTACGCCCGTTTCCGTGAAAGTGAGAAAAAATGACTTTTTGCCGCAAAAAGAGTTTCCGATCGTAAACCCTTGATTATGATTGAACACCTGTTTCCGATCGAAACACACGATTACGATCGTAAACACTGTTTCCGATCCAATCCCAAATCGTAAACACCTTAACCGCCTCAAGAAGTCGTAATCGTGATTACGATAGCCTGTTTACGATCCCGGAGTCGTAAACACCTGTTCCCGATCAGAAATAGTCGTAAACACAGTTTCCGATCTTGCAAAATCGTAAACGCCGTGTACGATGAAAGTACAATCGTAAACTCATTTTTCCAGGTCGTAAACACCTTAAAAATCGGATCTTGATCTCGTAAACTCAAAAACAACGAAGATCTTCAACAGAATCAGTCGTAAACACCCTGAAACCCAGAAAATCTGATCGTAAACCTCAAGAACAGCAGCAGCCCCGATCGTAAACCCTTAAAACAGCTTCGAATCCTTCAAAAAACTCGAACACAAACCCAGAAAACGCTTGAATCTATATCGTGAGAACCTCGAATCTAAGATTCTTGGCTCTGATACCAATTGTAGGTCCGAAATCAACCAAACAACACGATATCTAGACAAATACGAGTGCGGAATCCTCGTACAAGCTTGATTCAAGAACAATAGTGGAAGAATAGACGAGATCTTGTGAAAAGATGAAGTCTTGAATGATGAAAACCCACTAAAGGAAGACTGATCGTAAACTCTATGTAGAACACAGAAATCGTAAACTGTGAAATGTGTATAGAAAAGCTTTCCTAATCGATTACAATGAGGTGGTATATATACCACCTCGTACATAAACATGGGCCAATCATAAACACTAACCTAGCCCAATCATAATCATTTAAATGGCCCACATGGCCTATTAACTAAGCTAGATTAAGCCCAAATACAAAAGCCCAACTAATGTTCATGCCTTACATAATATAGCCCTACAACTTAATTGAATGTTTTGCATGAGGATTGAAAAATGACCCAAATGAAGATTAAGATAACTAAATTCAGATTTGTATGAGGGTCAAGGAGAATTTCAAATAGAATTCTACTACTTGGTCTCAACTACAATCACAGATATCAAGCAAGGAGGGCTTGGCACACTGGGATCAACACCTACAAGTTTAGGTTGTCCCAATTTGTCAAGTCAGTTTAGGGAATGTCTCTACGAGACATGGTTCCACCCGAACTTGTGAACTCCTTGATTTGATATCAATAAACAACTTAGTTAAAGACACTGTTTTAAATGAAAGACGGGAAAGTTTGATTATAACAAAGCTTAAAGATTTAAAGACTAGTTAAGTGCATGCAATAAGTGTAATAATGACTTGTCAAACATTCAGAACAATCTTAGTAAATCAGAAATATAAACATTTATAGTGAATTGACTCAAGTCCTCTAAGCAGAGACAACAAGTCCGCTAGGATTCATTAAGTTCGCTAAGTGAGAACAAGTTCACTAGAAACACTAACAAGTTCGCTAAGCAATGGAACAAGTCCGCTAAAGCAAACAAGTACGCTAAAGCAAACAAGTTCGCTAAAGCAAACAAGTTCGCTAAGACCTAATGAAGTTCGCTAAGTAGACCATGAAGTACGCTAAGGACTGAATCAAGTCCGCTAAGACCAAAATGATCTCATATGCAGATTCACTATACTTAGAAATCACAACAAGGACTATAAATCATATATCAATATTTAACAAGGATTTTCTAGATGCAACAGAGTCATGTTAACACTTATAAGCAAGTAATAAGTCCTAATGGGTCAAATGTTCCAATTCTATCATTTAAAGGACTAGATGTGATTACATAAGCTTAACAGATTAGACGGAGTCATTTACATATCTTATTTAATCCTAACACACAAATACAAGCATGTATGGATCAATTAACATATACCCAAATCAGCAAATTCACATTTAAGCTAATACAGTCACATAAGTCACATAAAGACAATTTCATGCAAGATTTGACTTAATAAAGTCAAAATGACCAATTGAGTGTTCATGCAGAGCTTAAATACCTAAGATAGTTCATATGAACCTTAGAGGCATCATAGATCACATCCTATATATAAAAGCTCTCAATTAGTCACAAAGATGGTCAAATCAACTTAGTTAGGTCAAGACATTCAATTCCATCTATCTCAGTGTTAAATGAGTCCAAGATCCTTTCACCTGAGTTATTGACCTGTTTCAGACCCACATGGATCTTAACCAGTCTTAAACCACCAGTGTTAGGCTCAATTGGTTGTCACTTTACACATTGAGATACATACAATAACATAACAATAGAATAAGATGATGCACTACCTGATTGACAGCATGAGTGCATGAATTGAAAAACACATACCCTTTTTGAAGATCTAAGGTAGACTATGATCTAATACAAGTTGCAGTGTATTTCTTAATGACTCAGTGAGTAATCTGCTAGGATCAAGCAACTTAACTTTAGAAATCAAGTAGGCTTCATTTAACTGAATAAAAAGTTTCTTAACTATGAGGTCACCTAAGCTGAACGACTAGCTCTTGGCCTGGACGATCAGGGTATGCTCTGGACGACCAGCTTTGGTCCAAATGATCAACTTCTGGGTTTTCGTTCAAATTCGTTTCGATGGATTCTGATCGTTAATATGTGTAGAGGATCAAAAATGGAGTTCAACGACATAAAATTTGAAGGATTTCATCAAGTCTTGAGGGAGTTATGACCGAAATATGGTTTTCCGGTGGCGAGGTCTTATTTCCGGTGAAAACTCTGATCGTATTAGGGTTTCAGATGATGGAGAAGACAACGTTGGCGTGTCATTCGCTGAGTGGCTGCATAGGAATGTTCCTTTCTCTCTCCTTCTGTGGTCAAACCCGACATTCCTTACTGTTGTCGGATTGTAATTGGCTGCATGGAAAGTCGTGGTCCACCAGCTGAAAGAAAGAGCCGTTGAGCTCAATGTGTTGTCGCCACCTGAATGGCCCATTCCACCCACACACGGATCAGCCCTCCCACACCATTGGATCAGCTACACTTTCCACCGTCAGATCACCTAGATGCTCGTTTCTTATTGGATGATCTTGCCTTCACGTGGATCACCAATCTCAGCCATCTGATCAGCTATTTTCTAGCCGTTGGATTTCTTGTGAAGGTCAAATATGATTGGTGGATTTTAAAATCACACGGATTTTGCTTCTTGAAGAAAATTGTCGGTTTTGCTTTGATACCATTTGTAAGGACCGGTTTTCACTACAAGTATCCCGATTGTGAGCTCAAAGAAGATCAGATGTGGAGACGGGATGATGAGAATCTAGGATGAAACATAAAATATGATGATCAAGTCGAATGATTTCATATAACTGAATAATTACAATCAAGAATCACAACAATACATCATAACCCTTATGAATCTTCCATGGTCATCTTGGGTTGAACTCAAACCCAAGATGAGACTTTCTCTCTCTAGAAGTGTAGCTCACACACTCAAAAGATCATCTCTAACAAATAAGGGCTAACACTCTATTTATAGTGAGAGCCCATGTGCTCACTAGCCCACTAACTAGAAAACACACATAAAAATGAGCTAAATACAAATAAAATCAGATAACATAACTATTAATCAAATCAAAGTTGATTTAAGTAATACGAAGCTTGACTCGCTCGAACCGATCTTCCATTGACTTTTACGTTGACCGTTGACTAGAACGGTTGGCTTTTCCAGAAAACGTCTTCGGTCCAAACTGGCAAGCCTCAATCATCACAACCCGTGTCTCTGAATCAATTCATGACGGATTCTTCAGTCGAATGCTTCGGTAAACAGATTTGATGGCGTCAGTCATATAGATTTTAGTTCCAACAGTAGCTCTTCACAAAATTGTTGTTTTTGTTGTGTGTCCCACCTAAAATCTGTACCAGAAACTACCTCGTCACCAAGAGGTAAACCCCATAGAATCTGAACATCCTCCAGGGTCATTGTGGCTTCACCAAACGGAAAGTGAAATGTGTGAGTTTCTGGATGCCAACGCTCTACTAGTGATGTTACAAGGTGATTATCTACCTTGTCATAATAACATTTCAACACACCACCAAACCCGGGTTTTTTTGATGTTTTTCATCAACTTATCCAGGAACACTTAATCTTTCATTTTTTTGGATCAAAAATGACCAAAAATGTTGATTACCCCGTCTAACTTTAAGAGGTTTGTCTTTGAATTTTTCAGAGTAATACAAATGGTAGGCTCGGTGGTGACTACCCAAAAATAACAACTCGTTATTTCGAGGACCTAGATAAATTTGTGTTGCATCCATTGAATGGGTTGATGATAAGAGAATTGTGATGAGAGTTGAATATGTTTGATGGTGAGATTGAATGAAGATTGTGATGAAAGTTGAAGAGAAAGGTGACAGTGAGATTGAATGAGTGAATGCAGACCCGTGTATGTGTTTTTAAAATTTATGTGTTATTTAAGGTTGAATGATGGTTAAAAAGTTGATGAAAATTTATTAAAATAAACTTGTCATTTTCTGCATGTGATTAAAGTTTGGGGGAGAGGTTCAAATGAGAAGTTGTTTTGGGTAAGAAGGATAAGAAGGAATTTCAGTCATTGGATCTTGATCTAATAAAAATGGAAGGAGGGGTATTTTAGTCTTAGCCACTTTTGTTGACTTTTTATCTACTTCCCCCATTTTCTTTAAACATTCATAACTTTCACATACGACGATATTTTTTAAAAAAAATTACACCATAAAAACGAGCATTTTTTAATCTTTAAAACGCATATAGTGTTGCTATATAAAAAATGAAAAAAAAAATTACTCTTTCGATTTTTGACACAGGTCATTGTGTCATTGTGTCAAAATGTTCAGATCATTGTGTCATTGTGTCGTCATGTCAAAAGTATATATAGTGTTGATGTATATAAAATTAAATACTATTTCGGTTTTTGGCACAATATAAACAATGATCTGAACATTTTGACACATCATTGTGTCATTGTGTCAAAATGTTCAGATCATTGTGTCATTGTGTCGTCGTGTCAAAAGTATATATAGTGTTGCTATATATAAAATTAATTACACTTTCGGTTTTTGTCATCATATGAAACAATGATCTAAACATTTTGACACATCATTGTGTCATTGTGTCAAAATGTTCAGATCATTTGTCATTGTGTCGTCGTGTCAAAAGTATATATATTGCGCTGCTATATATAAAATTAAAAAAAAATTTACTCTTTCGGTTTTTAACACCATATGACACAATAATCTGAACATTTTGACACAATATGACACAATGATCTGAACATTTTGACACAACGACACAATGACACAATGATCTGAACATTTTGATACAATCGAAAAGGTAAAAAAAAATTTAATTTTTTATATAGCAACACTATACGCGTTTTAAAGATAAAAAACGCTCGTTTTTATGGTGTAATTTTTTTAAAAAAATAATGTCGTATCTAAAAGTTATGAAGGTTTAAAAAATGGGGGAAATTTGATAAAAAGTCAAAAATACCCTTCCATCTTTTATTTTCTTTAGTTTTTTCTCTTTAATTTACTCAGGAAAATTTTAAGCCACAGATCTTCATTTAATTGAAGATCTAATGGCTATGATTCCTTCTTATCCTTTTTATCCAAACTAAACTTCTCACAATAACCTCACCCTAAAGTTTGGTAGGTATTGAATTGATTAAATTGTTTGTTTGGGGGTGTTTGTGGATGTGTCGGAGACAAACACTACTACATAAATGACCTTTCTTGACGCTTTTTACGCGTCAAGAAAGGGCCCAGATGACGCGCAAAAAAGCGTTAAGGAAGGCAGGGTCAAGAAGCCTCTTGACGCGCAAAATGCGCGTCATCCCATTTATGACGCGCAAACGATGACGCGCAAAAAAGCGTCATAAATTTGTGTCATAAAATAAGCGTCAAGGAAGCCCCTGTCATAAATCTTCTTATGACACGCTTTTTTGCGCGTCATGGTTTTAAAAAAAAATTAAAAAAAATATTTATTTGTAAAATCACTAATTTTCCCCATTAATAACAATTAACCTCATAATACAAAATAAAAAATATTTATTTGTAAAATCACTAATTTCCCCATTAATAACAATTAACCTCATAATACAAAATAAAATACACTTGTAGTAAAATTATACATTTCATATATAGAACAAACATTACAAAGTTAACATTAATTTACAATTGGATCCGGTAGGCGAATAACCTATAATAACAAATCTAACACTATCATTTTCCTTAGCATTCTTACAACATATATGTCCCTTCCACAAGCATTCTTTGCATCAGCCCTTCCAACTTTAACTTCTCATACCCAAAATTTGTTAAGCACAATGAAATTTAACAAAAAGCACCAACCTAAATAGTCATTTACCAAATGGACATTAATAAGTAACAGGGTAAAAAAGCTTCACAAAACTCACCATCCTTGACCCAATTGTGGCAACGGACATTCACAGCCTTGTCCACGTGTAACTGGGTACAAAAGTTTTATAGAACTCACCATCCTTGACCAAATGGTGGCAATGGAAATTTGCAGCCTTTTCCATGTAAAACGACACTTGAAAACCTATAATAAAACATGTAGACGGTCATAACCACCTTAACATCCCAGAAATTTTGCAGCAGGTGTTGTATTTCTGTAATGGGTCTGAGCAGCAAAACATGAAAGGTGTTGGAGGCCATTCAAAGTGTATTCTTTTATTAATAAATCATTTTATTCAAAACACTCAATCACTGTTGAGATAATAGAAAATTACCTGGAAAAAAAACAGCTTCTCCATGACCACATTGAGCACACCTAGCTGCTTTTATATGCTTTTATATGTTGCTATGTTGTTGTTTTGCTGCTGTTTGCCACCACAACAGGGCTGCCCCTGTTGCTATGTTGCTGCTGTTTTGCTGCTGTTTGCCAAGATTATAAGTCAACAAGGCTATAACTCACCTGATTGAAGTAAACACCTCTTTAATATTGTTTATTTTCATAGCCAAAAAAGTAAATCCAACACATGCAGTTTCTAAGTCCTGTAACATACCAACACCTAAATCATAGTTGTCTGGTTCACCATCCACATCCACGCCTCCTATATCAAACAACAAAGGAGCTGGTCAGTAATATGGTTTGATGTTATAGGAACACAATTATATAAAACTCAAATAATTATGAACCAGTTTCCATTGGCACTTATATGATTATATCAAATATGGCTTATATCAAATATGGTTTATATCAACTATGGTTACTGTGTAATGCCAATGTCTGAGCACAAGAACAGTAAAGCCAGGCGACCAATTCATCTCTATATTAGTAGAATTCCATGCTTACACTTACTCCCTCACTTCATTAAGAAAGCAGCAAGAAATAGAAACTAATAAACTATAGTTTTATGATCTAATAAGCAAAAGATCATACTGCTGACGCAGTTTCGCTAGCCTAGTTTCGCAGGGAAACTGGTTTGAACTTTCGTTCAGGTGTTTCGCTCGGCAGATTCGCTCGAGCTGGTCTGGTCAGGTTACCCGGCGACACTATAGTTTCGCTGGTCAGTGTCGCTGGAAGGATACATAATTTCGCTACTTAGTTTCGCCCAAAGAACAACAGTTTCGCTGGTCGCGAAAAACATACGGATTTGCCTAAAAATCAACCTAACAGCTTCTGATCATACATGCAATTCATTATTTAGCATCTATGGGCATTTACTAACATAAATCAAGCAACTTTAACAAGTTTAACATGCATTTTGATCATCAAATCTCTAAAATGGGTTCAAAACCCTAAAATGGCCTATTTTGCACAAATCTCTAACATGGATGGATTTCACACGTAAAGTTACCAACTTTATTACAGATCTAGCATTTTAAAGCATGTATACAGAAGATCAAGCAATATCATGGAGGTTTGAGCATGCTTTAAGAAGAAAACATGTAGAAAACACATAAAACATAGTTTTTGGGACTCACGGTTGATCCTAGAATCGATAGAGGAGAAGAGATGATGGTCTAGAGGCTGAGATCTTGGTCTCTTGATGGTATTCTCGGCTGGTCCAGAAATCTCAGAGAGTGTGTGTGTGTTTGTTGTGTGGTTGAGCAAATGAGGCTACTAGGGTTCATTATGTTTATTTATATCAGAGGCTAGTTTCGCTGGCAGTTTCGCTGGCTGGCGAAACTGGCTCTGATCTCGGGTACATTGATCAGTCTAGCCTGCTACCGGGCGAATCTGTAGTTTCGCTCGGTAGTTTCGCTGACTACCAAATTTAGGCAATTTTCACATAATCAAGTATTTACAATAAATCATGCTATACACAATAATAAGTCATGTATTTAAATCACATTTCACATAAAGATAATCAATGATAAACACATAACACATATGGACGGGTTCGGTGATCAACCAAAGGTCGTGGACGTATTCGGCCTAGTTATGCATTAGCTACTTATAACGTAACTAACGGGTTTGTCTAACGGAAGTTAACCTTGAAATTCTCGGGTGTCACATCTTTGATTCGATTATCTTCCTCCCGAACTTCCATGATGTGGGCTAGAAAGGCCACATACTCCTTGCGTAAGTACTTTTGGGCTTTAGTACATGACATAAGTTTTAGCCCGCTTGATGGTTTATCGCCATGAACTATAAGAACCTGGATATCCAGACAAGGATGACGAATGATTTTATCAAAGCAAACGAGTTCCGTGTGATGTACAGATAACCAATCCATGCCAATGATAATATCAAAGCTCCCGAGAAGCATGGGTATTAGGTCAAGTATAGTACGAGGCATAGCAAGAAAAAGTTCCAAGTCCAAGGAAACTAAAATCCTATCGGCACCAGAATCAAATAAAAAAGAAGCATATTGACTATTAACTAGGAACGTACCGTTAACGACTTCCTGATTAACTTGAGCTTGGTTGGTATTGAGATTGAAAGCACGAGCAGGTGCTCCACGATTATTGTTGATTGGAGGATTTGTGATTGCAAGTCTGGGACATGTATTGCGGAGATGACCAGGGTCTCCACAATTGTAACAGGCTCGGATGTTTGGAAATTGAGCATTTAGAGGCTGAGCAGATCGTTGAGCCACGGGCTAGGCCATCAAAGGTTGAGCTTGAATTGGAAAATGATAAGTGTTGATCAGATGACCAAAGCGGCCACAACTGAAACATTTCCAGCAAGCAACAGTGGTAGGGTGATGGCGTTTGCAAGTATTGAATTGAGGATGAGGTCCAGTATAGGGTTTCTTGGCTAGAGGAGCAGTAGGATTAGAAGGAGTAGAAGCGGTAGGAGTGGTGGTTACAGCAAAGTTCTTAGCCTTCCTCTTTGTTTTACTTGCCCAGACAGCATTTTTGATAATCATAGGCAGACCGCCAATGTAATTTTCAATGCATTGATATGCAGGGAAAGCCATATCAGGCAACAAAAGTTTCAATTCTTGAAAATGGTCCTTATAAGCTTGACTTTCTCCACTATCTTACTCCAAGTCATGAAATTCATCTTCGAGCATCTTCATTTCACTACGTGGGTAATATTTATCCTTAATTATATCCTTTAATTGACTCCAAGGCAAAGCTAGAGCTTTATCAGTACCGCGGAGTCGTTTCTCGCCATTCCACCAAGTAAGAGCTTTCTTGGTCAAAGAACTGGTAGCACGACAAACTTTCAAGTTTTCAGGACACTCGTTATTGGTGAAGGTATTCTCCATACCCTCGAACAACTGGAGTAGCCCAGTAGGGCCTTCAGATCCACGAAAATTTGGAAAGATTACATGAGTTGAAATGTTTGAATGAGCAGTTAGTAGCAGCATCGTGGTTGTGGTGATTAGTATTCAGATTCTGTTGAAGCTATACCATCATATTAGGAATGACTATTGCCATTTGCTTCGTAATTAAGGATGCCATTTTGCGGTCTTTGCTGCTTTTACGGTGACCAAGAAAGCGAGTCAAAATGCTAAAGAGAAAGAAAACATTCGTGAGACCAGGAATAAGACATGATTGATAATCAATTTTGAATACGAGTGATTGTGGTATAAACATTAGAGAATTCATAAAATTTCGAGGATCTTTGAAAATCATAATACATAAAGTCTAGAATCATTTTGTCTTTGATAAAATATAATGGAGTGGTTCTCATTTCCCAACTGGGAAATTACAACCATGACTAATCAAAGTTATTAATGGTCTTTGGCAGCATTTATGAGACATGCTTTGGCCTAATAGGCTCCGACACTCTCACCAAATGCTTCCAAGTAGGAATCCAAGTCCATACGGCTGATCTGGATTTATATGCAATGTCTGCCGTTAGATACCAGTGTTTTCCCCCTTCCAGTTTCTACATGTCTACTGCTAGAAAACTAACCCCGATGGATTTAAAACCAGAATTCAAAATCCTGAGATGGCAAGTAATGCACCATTACTAAGGAATTAGCTAGGAAGCCTGAAGAGTCTGTGTGTGTCAAGTGTTTAACAGAAAGACAAGATTTTAAGAAAGGCATAATTAAGTAGCATTTTAGGACACCATCTAATATATTAGGCATGCAAATATGATTTTATCATGTGGGAAACCTAAGGCATAGTCTAGGTTATCCAGTTCTAATAACCTAAATCCCTATAGCCAAGGCTCTGATACCAATCTGTCACACCCCAACCGACGACGGAATTTGTCGGGACATGATGATTGTCCAAATGCTCATGACAACTAATTAAGTTGCAATATACTTAAACATGCCCTTTTTATTTATGAATTTAAGAACGTCTTACAAACATAAGTATACATGATAAAACAACATAAAACTGATTTAAGTCTTTAACTAGGTCCAGCATCCTAGTATGATAATAGAAAGGCTTAAGCAATGTTCCCTACAACATGTATAAGATAAAATGTCAACTAAAAAGTAGTTGGTGAGTAAACATAGATTTTGAATATATCATTAATTATGAAACATGCGATCTATACGTTAAGTGAACATTCATCGAGTATGATAAACCATTAAGGAAAATAGAGTAAATAAGATGAGCGTATCAAAACCTTGACAATTAGGTTTCCAATTACCCATTAAAAATACAATTCAATTTACCGGGTGGGTTGTCATACCAATAGATCTATTATTGTTACCCTAGCTCGGTATTTTAATCAGTATGCTTCGAGTTCGAGTTCGAGCACAACAACATCAATAGTCCAAACAAGTAACACACTTAGAACACACATAACAAGCATAGAGTTCACATATATTTTTAGAGAAATATATATAGAGTTTGAGTTTGAAATAGAGATACTTGTTACACCCAAAGTATTAAAAGAGAAGGGGCTAGGAATACTCACTTGATAAGGAGATCGGAAAACGAAAGATAACACCGAATTGCGAAAGATTATTAACTCTGAGATTATCCTAACGAATCAAATAATCTTTATGAATACGAAAAATCAAAATGAATCAAGTTATAATTATTTGAGGATTTTTAGAAAGGATTATATTCGATTGAGTTGAAATTATTGTTTTACCCTTTACAGGTAAATTAGGTTTTGTGACAATATGAAGATACGCAAAGTATTAAAAGAGAAGGGGCTAGGAATACTCACTTGATAAGGAGATCGGAAAATGAGAGATAGCACCGAATTACGAAAGATTATTAACTCTGAGATTATCCTAACGAATCAAATAATCTTTATGAATACGAAAAATCAAAAATGAATCAAGTTATAATTATTTGAGGATTTTTAGGAAGGGTTATATTCGATTGAGTTGAAATTACTGTTTTATCCTTTACAGGTAAATTAGGTTTTGTGATAATATTTAGACACGCATTCCTATAGGTAAACGCTCACTCTGGCATCCCCCAGTGAGGTATGCCAGGTCCCAATTGGGATTTATGCGACACCCCCACTTTGCCAGAAACCCCAGTATACAAGCGTCTACCCTTACGGTCCGCATGAACTTCTAAATATCCGAATAACTCGGTATTTTAATATTTTATTATTTTTTTTCCACTTTTGATCTTATATATGTTTTATTATATATCTTAACATGTTTTGGTTTAAGAAAATCATATTACAAATCCTTCGAAATTGATATCTATTGAATTCATTATTTTTCGAAACTCTATATTGACGTATTTCTCAAATAAATACTAGATCTTGTTATTATATAAAATAAACTTAGGGCTTTTGTGTAGAACATGATTGTATGATATACTTCAGAAGATGAGACCTCAATTCAATTCCAAATACCCAATTTTGACAAATTAATGTTAAGAAAACCCTAATTTTGACTCGTTTCTCAAATCAGTACCAAACTTTGCCAATCATAAAATTAATTTAGGGCTTTCTTAAGACATGTTATTTTATAGTGCTAGACAAATATTCAGGATACTATGAATCTCATGGAGAGTTCGATCTATTAGGTTCTTTGATTTGGTCAGAAAAGAAACATGTCCCCGAATATGGGTAATATGTTCTCATACAATGTTGCTCCAATCTAACCTAGCAGGCTTCTTCTCTTCCCCTCCGTACTGTAAGACTGTATGTAGGGAACACCGCCTCATAAGGTATTTGATCCAGTTCAATATAGATTCTTCAATTTTAGCAACACATATGTAAGAACCCTAAGTTTAGGTCGATTCTAGAACTCTAATCAAATGATAATATGAAAAGAAATTGATTGATGTGTTTTCATCTACATACCAAATAACGTAGGATTGCAGAAGATGGGGTATTGCAAGCTCTCGAGTTAATCGAATTTGAGCAGAAAAGTTCCTGATGCGTTTTAAGGTTTTCTAGGACTTGTTTCAAGGAATTAACAGCCAAAACTGATGTATGGATCGAGTATTTATAAGGGTAAGTATCGCAGGGATGCAAGGACACGTCCCATGGTCAGTAATCGAGTGAAATCGACATATGTGGTTGGATTCAACGCCTAAAACGATAAGTATCATTTATGGATCGAGTATAGGCGCAAGGATCGCAGGGATGTAAGGACACGTCCCATGGTGAGTAATCGAGCGAAATCGGCACATAGGTGGTTGGATTCGACGCCTAAAACGATAACTATCGTTTTTCTGCTGATCTGAGTCTGGGGCGTACCGCCCATAATTGATAAATTTTAGGGCGTACCACCCAACCGCCATATTTGACAGAATTTTAATATATACAGTTTTGGTCCCTACAGTTCTGTTTTGTGCACGATAACCCCCTAAACTCTCGTAATTTATCATTTTGAACCCTGGAACTTGATAATATACATGATTAATTGATTTCTAATTTTGGGATGATAAAATAATTTTGATAAATCACGAGACTCTCGGTTCATACTGAAATTGCACATAAAATCGTAATTTTGCTATTTTTGTTTTAAACCTCAAACTTTTGCGAAACCTCACTTGTATTTACTCGTGTGCATGACTAGTATTAACCACAAGCATCATACATGTTTAGAATACTCAAGTTTTATGGTTTTACATAAATAACAAAAACGATCGAGTTAAAGATTCGAGTAGTGATAAATTGATACATCAAATGTTACAAATATTGTGATTAAAGAGTTTAATCATATGATAAGTGAAAAAACAACATCAAATGAGGAATGTTTCTTTATTGATTATCAACCTTGATTGAAAACGGGTTGGGTATTTACAAACGGATTGACCAAAGTGTCACACACATCGGCAAGGAAAGTCTTTGACTCCAGTTTTTTTTATTGGTCTACAATATTTAAGGATGCACAAGAGCACGTGAAAGGATGTGATGCGTGCCGGAAGGCTAGAAACATCTCACCTCAAAATGAGATGCCACAAAACCCCATCCAAGCTTATGAGATATTTGATGTTTGGGGTAGTAATTTTATGGGGCCCTTTCCCTCATCATATAGCAATAAGTATATACTTGTGGCCATCGATTATGTTTCAAAATGGATAGAAGCCTAAGCCTTACAAACCAATGAGACACGAGTTGTTACTAAATTCTTGAAGGAAAGTTATTTGCATGCTTCGGTAAACCCAAGGCTCTTATCAGTTACCAAGGTCCTCATTTTTTGCAACTCCCAAATGGAAAAACTTCTAAAGAAATATGGAGTGAATCATAGATTTGCTACACCCTACCATCCACAAACAAGTAGGCACATTTTAGGGATTCTAGTAAAAAATTTCGTAACTGATTTGCCAAAAAAAGTGCAACACAAATAAATCCATGCGAGATTATTTATAGGCAGAGGTGACATGTTTGGTAATTAAGAGCATTCTGGAGCGCACCTGTAGTGTGCACATGAAGGATTGGTCTGAAAATTTAAATGATGCACTCTAGGCTTTCCGTACGACCTATAAAACACCGATTGGCACCACATCTTTCAGACTAGTGTATGTAAAGTCATGCCATCTCCCTGTGGAACTGGAGCATAAGTCCTACAGAGCTATGTGAGATGTGAACATAGATCTGAGAAAGTCAGGAGAAGAAAGGTTCCTACAGTTAAACTAGTTGGAAGAATTAAGAAACGAGGCTTACGAGACTGTTCAGACAAAGAGAAAACTTCTAAAGCACACTATCACAAATTCAATGAAAGGAAAAACAACAAATATGGGGATCGTGTGCTGCTATTTAACTCCCATCTAAAATTATTCCCATGGAAATTGACATCTATATGGAGTGGTCTTTATACGGTCACTAAAGTATTTTCGTATGGAACTATGGAAATAATGGGAGATGGTGGACAACCGTCTAAGGTGAATGGGCATAGACTAAAGCACTACATTTAAGGGCCCATTAGCATAGCGTATGGGATGATCTGAGATTCTAGAAGCCCTCAGAATGACTGAAAAGTCTGGCTGACGACTCGCTAATAAATTTAGTGCTTTCGGGAGGAAACCCGTTGTGTGATTTAATTATTTATTTTTTGTGTGTTTTGTTTTATGTGTTTTAACTTTAAGTTCAGTTGCGAAATGAAAGGAATGGCAAAAGATATATTCGATATACTCAAGTGGCTGCCATTTGGTTTGACATTATGAAGAAAGGAATAATTAACCGCGTAATGACCCGTTACACTATCACGGCTCGTTTTGATGCAAACATAGGGGAGTCACTTTCCTATTTCCTTGCACCTTTTAATTATTATAGTTTCATTCTACATTAAGGACAATGTAAGTTTTAAGTATGGAGATGTAAGGGTTGGTTAACATTGTACTGAAAATTTCTCTCTCAAATTTGCAGGAAAGTACACCGTTTTAACATAAACCATAAAGTTCATGCCTCATCAGTGTCTGTAAATCGCAAGAATGGTTTTTCTCTAATGATGGTTTTATAAAAAGAAAAAAAAAATACATGATCAGGGTTTTTCGATCGAATTTTGCAAACCAACCAATACCAATCCCGACTTCGCTTGTGAGCTAGCCATGAAAAAAAATATATTATTATACGTGATGGATTTCGCTTGTCTAAAATAAGTTTCTAGGTTTATGGTGAGATCATGCTAAAGAAAATAGCCTTGAGTTTGTTATGGATCTTTTTCGGGTCGTCAATTGCCCGAAGATGTTGGACTTTCTGCATAACTCCAACATATATATATAAAAAAATGAATGAAATACATACATATATATATATATATATATATATATATATATATATATAGGGGAAGGATCCTGCGAAAACACCATTTTTTTGTGAGAACTGCGTAAACAAATCTTAAAACATACATAACTTTTTCATACGTTAATATTTTTTAAAAAAATTTGCACCAAAAGTCTTAAAATTATGTTATCTTTAAGTCCTATAAAAGTTTTAAAAAACTTAACGTTTTTTTATTTTTTTTAATTTTTTTTTGTGTGGTGCACATGTGCATCACAAAAAAAACTCATACTTTTAGTATGAGTTAATATTTTTTTTATCTTAGTCGCACCATATGTCATATATTTTCATAATTTTTTTGCGTTTTTATTGAATGATGCACATGTGCATCATACCAAAAAAAAAACGCTCATACATGTGATATACATTAATAGGTTTAAAGAGAAATTGCACCCTAAATCTTATAGTTGTGTTATCTTTAGATTTAAAGAAAAAAAATAACATTTTATAACTTTTTTTAATTATATGATGCACATGTGCATCACAGGGGAAAAAAAACGTTCAGTTTTTTTTAATATTTTGCTCCAAATTTAAAGATAACGTAATTCTAAGACTTTTGGCGCAAATTTTATGAAAAATCGTTAACGTATGAAAAAGTTACGTGAGTTTTAATATGTGTTTTCGCAGTTTTCACAAAAATATGTGTTTTCGCAGGATCCTAACCCTATATATATATATATATATATATATATATATATATATATATATATATATATATATATATAGGGGAAGGATCCTGCGAAAACACCCTTTTTTTGTGAGAACTGCGTAAACAAATCTTAAAACCTACATAACTTTTTCATACGTTAATATTTTTTTTTTAAATTTGCACCAAAAGTCTTAAAATTATATTATCTTTAATCCTATAAAAGTTTTAAAAAACTTAACGCTTTTTTTTTATTTTTTTAAATATTTTTTTGTGTGGTGCACATGTGCATCACAAAAAAAACTCATACTTTTAGTATGAGTTAATATATTTTTTTTCTTAGTCGCACCATATGTCATATATTTTCATCATTTTTTTGCGTTTTTATTGAATGATGCACATGTGCATCATACCAAAAAAAACGCTCATACATGTGATATACATTAATAGTTTAAAAAAAATTGCACCCAAAATCTTATAGTTGTGTTATCTTTAGATTTAAAGGAAAAAATTAGCATTTTATAAATTTTTTTAATTATATGATGCACATGTGCATCACACGAAAAAAAAACGTTCAGTTTTTTTTTAAATATTTTGCTACAGATTTAAAGATAACGTAATTCTAAGACTTTTGGCGCAAATTTTATGAAAAATCGTTAACGTATGAAAAAGTTACGTGAGTTTTAATATGTGTTTTCGCAGTTTTCACAAAAAGATGTGTTTTCGCAGGATCCTAACCCTATATATATATATATATATATATATATATATATATATATATATATATATATATATATATATATATATATATATATATATAGGGAGAGGATCATTTGAGAACCAATTTGATTTGAGAACTAAAAAGAACTAATTTGAGCCACATGTTTATTACATGTATCCCCCCTCCCATGAATTGTAGTGGTCCCCCGTGAAATTTGTGGTTGAGATTTAGTTCTCAAAAGTTCTCAAAATAAAAAGATTCGTGTAGACCCCTTATTTTTTGTAGACCCCGTAGACCCCTTATAAAACTCAATAAAACTCATTAAAACTCACTAAAAATAAAACTCAGTTTTGTTAATTTAGTTTTTTTTATTTGCGATAAGATTTTAAGAACAAAAAAAGACAATTAAAAAAAAAGAAAAGCGAAAAACATTAAAAATTGAACATTTTAAGACAATGAGTTTTAAAAATCAATGAGTTTAAAACTCAATAAAACTCAGTGTTGCGTTTAAAACTCATTATTTTAAAACTCATTGTCTTAAAATGTTCGATTTTTAATGTTTTTTGTTTTTTTTAATTTATTTATTATTTTTTTTGGTTCTTAAAAGCTTATCGTAATAAAAAAAGCCAAATTTACAACACTGAGTTTTATTTTTATTGAGTTTTATAGGGGTCTACGGGGTCTACGAACCTTCTAATATATATATGTGTATGTGTATATACATATATATATATATATATATATACATATATATAGGAGAAGGATAAATGAAAACCTTTCCGAGTTGGAAAAACCATGAAAACTAAGCTAAAAAAATCGTTTTTTTGTTATGATTGTTTTATGGTGCCTCTCTAAGTTTAAAAAAACACCCTTTATGGAAAAAAATGTAAAAAACGCCAATTAAAATTTTATTAAAAAAAATATTTAAGAACCGATTTTTGCAATATAAAAGTTAACTGGCCAAAAAAGACGTTAAAAATTGTTATTTTTAAGATGTATGTTTTTATAGATTCTACAATCATTTTTAATGGTTTTGGTGAAAAAAAAGCGCCTAGAGAATTAAAAAAAAATTATATACAGAGTTTGTTACATATGTAACAAGGCATTTACATATGTAACAGGTAAATGTTACGTATGTAACATGACGTAACGTTAGATTTCGGAATTTAAAAAAAACCTACTCGGCGCTTTTTTGATTTTTTTTCACCATAGGGCTTGTATTAACGTATAGAATCACTAAAAAGAATTGAAGAAAAAAAATCGTGTTGTGGAAGTTTCCACGATTTTTCCAACTCAAAGAGTTTTCATTATATCCATCCCCTATATATATATATATATATATATATATATATATATATATATATATATCCCCAAAAATTAGTCTTGTATTGAAAAGCCGAATGGACCTAGATCAAGCTAAAAAAATATATGAATAAATCACAATGCAAATTGTGACATGGTTGTAGGTATACGCCAAGATATATGTTAGGGTGGTAGCTCACACACCCGTATATGTGAGCAAACGTTTGAGTACCCCACCCCCCATTCTTTGGTCGGATCCTATAACAAACTCGGTGGCTTGATCGATATATAAACCCAAGAAACTCTTAGTATGCTTGACTACTGAGTGTTCACCACAAATACACACCCGAGCGTTGAGTGAGATTGGTGTGTGAATGAGACACAGTGAAATAAAGGTTGCAAATATTTGTTGGGAAACTTTGTGAGCATACCGAGTATGCTTGGGTAGGATTCAATGTTTTTGAAATTGTCATTGTGTAGTGTTGGGATAATGGTTTGAGTTAAGGCAAGAAATGCTAAGTATGGGGATGTTTGATGTGTTGCTAAACAAATAGGTTTTGTCTGTAACTTCCTGGTCGTTTGGTTACATTTTCATATTGTTTTATTTAAATTTATGTTTGTTTAGTTTATGTTTGCGTTTATATGCTTTGGTAGGCTTCATGGTACGAAAGGGAAGGAAAATTATGATCGAATCAAAGCAAGAGAATAAGAGAGATAAAACAAATGAAAAGCTGTAACCCACACCCCTCGCGTTATGCAAGGGGTGTACATATACTCTTCACGATACACAACCATAAGAAAGTAGCCACATTTGTTCCAGAGGTTGAACGGATCGTTTTGCGTGAACGGCTCGTATCATATTATGTCCCGTAATGGCTTGTTTTGCCGTAACAACTCGATTTTACTGTACCGACAAAAAACCCTAAATTTTCCCTTGTAAATAGAACATGATGGTGTTCGGTTACAGAACTTCTTGAACGATAGAAGGACGACCAGAGGCTACCAGAGACGTGATTCAGAGCTTGAAAAAGAAGGATTAAAGGCTTAGATCATCTGATTGAAACATTCCACACTTCGATTTCATTTCTTTGTTTCATTTTCAGTATTTTATTAAAGTTAACCATGATTTCCAGATGCTTAACTTCTGTTTTCAATTTATATTTCAGCATGCTAGGCTAAACTTGTGAATCGTTTGGGCTAGATGACCCTATTTATGGTTTGATTGCGTGATGTTATCGGTTTTCATTATGATTGTGATATGAAGTAAATATTGTGTTGCTTTATAATTGGTTAATGTTTCTTAATTTCATAATGGTATTAGTAATTTCTGAAATATTGTGGAATCCTAGCTTTGGTATGCATGTCAACTGTAGTTAGGTGTCTATCGTATTACCGAATCACAGAATTTATGGTTTACGCGTGAAATAAAAATAGTCGCGATAGTTATAGAAATTACAGTGATCACCAATTAGGAGTTCATCCTTAGGGTTTGTATGAGAAATTATTCCTTCCCATAGCTAGTAGTTGTCCTTAGCATTGTCAAGTAGCCTCGTAGTCACCGATAGGTCGGGTCTGCCACTGCTTAGTCATGTTTAGGAACCTGCTAGGGTAACCATTCAATAGTAACATAACTTCCTTGAAACTTTAGGAAACGTTAGCATATCTAACCATAGCCTTTCGACAAGTTGTTGGTTGAGTCACTGATAGGTTGGGTCTTAGTCTGAAGCACTCCATAACCAACTTATCTAATCTTCACTATGGAACATTAGTAAGCATTCCGGGCGTGTCTATAACCCTAGTAGTGAACCACTTCCATAGGAATTAGGTGGCCATGTCTTAGGAACCCTAATTCACATTACGAGATAAGGCATAAATGTAACCGGTGCATCTATCGAACCATAGCGGGGAGTCAATTTCTTAGTTTAATATTTATTTTTATTAGTTCAATATAATTCCTATCTTTAAAAAAAAACCTGGCTTGATTACCAATTGACTGTTCTAAAACAAACTTATCCTGTGATCGACATACGGTAATTACCGATACTGTGCTACACGCGACGGCTACAGTTTCCTTTCATGTGTTGTATAGCCCCCCGTGAATTACCTTTTTAAAATTTAAAACCTGATAAGTATAAGCTATATTTTGGGGGACAGGGTTACCCCGGTGATTCTATTATATACCGCAAGAAAGAAACAAGTAGAAAGGAAAGCCCTTGTTAGTTCATACTTGGGATATGCCCCAAAGTATGTAGATCAAAGAAAACCAAAGCAAAAACACGAGAAAAACCACCTAGTACAAAGAACTACGAAAAGAAAGTACACAAAGAAAGTATAAGCTATATTATATATATACGAAACAACACATCGTAAGGATTGTCCCATCTACTCCAAAATCTCCAAGAAACCGTTTAATTTCTCTCAAAATTCAACAAATTTCATGGCTCTGAAAGCAAGCATGAGTGGCAAGAAGCCTTCTAGTAGTTCTAAGTTTGCCATAGAACACATCTGGTGGCCTATCTCGAAAACCTAAGCAAGATTGATGAATACTCCGGAATGATAGAACTCTTGAAGGAATCACATTTTCATCACGCGCTTATAGTTGAAGCGGTGATTTACGAAGAAATCACGGAAGAATTTTGGTCAAATACCCAGGTCGTCGAAGACAATGATGGTGTCAAAAGTATCTCTTCAAAGGTGAAGGGTATAGATGTGGAAATCGATGAAGCAATGGTTCGAAAAGTTCTGAAACTGAGAGATGAAGATGGGTACATATTGATTGATGCAAAGTATTACCTGCCACTGTTCAGGGCCATAGGCTATGGCGGTTCTACCACCAGTAAAACAATTAAAAGGGGTAACTGCCATACAAGCAATGGTTCGAAAAGTTCTGAAACTGAGAGATGAAGATGAGTACATATTGCGGAAGCTAACAAAATTGGGATTATCTCTTAGGGATGAACCTTCATTTGAGGGTTGTCATTAGAAAAAGGATGCACAATCCCCATCCAACAAGTTCTCACCGTTAACTTCCTTACCACCCTTGAGTGACAATGCATTCAATCCTGATCCAAAGGAGGGTGTTATTAACTCACCTACCTCATTACATGAGAACCTCTAGATGAATTTTCACACTATTGCATTGAACCCGCACTCTACATTGGAGGTGAATCTCAAGAGAGAATAAGAGATTCATGTAGAAATGGCTGCTGCTGCCTAGGTATCCCTACTGGAACCTGTTGATAGCAGTAACATCAATAAAACCCGATCTACGACAATCCTCTTTGAATCAACTCTTGCGGGTCCTTCATTGGAACCAAAGGAAACCGAGACATTTGTGGAGAATCCCAGGTGCCAAGAAGCCATGGGTACTAGGCCTGATCAATCTCGGATTGATAGCTTAGTTTTGTGCAGGGATACTGGTAAAAACCGGTTGAGGACAACTATACACTACCTGAATTGACGATTCCTGTACAAGTGACTACAACAGCAGGTGGATGATCTAAATGCCACTATTGTAACTCTGGTTCAAGCTCAATTCACACCTACAGAACCAATCACTACACCTCCAGTTGAAGTTAGCTCTTCAAACCCAGACATGGTTCATGCAATTGAAGCTTATCCTATCAAATTGGGGGACAACACTGCTGCTTCACCATCTTTATCTGAGGTCCAATTCAACCAGGAGATTGAAGAGACAGAGAGACTTCCGGCTGAAGTTAGGTTAACTGCATTCAAGAAGGCATACATTCAACCTTTAACTGTGGAAGAAAGTTAGGGAACCATAAGTAACAGCCAACTACTTGTTGTTTCCCCATTCAAAGACCCCACTCTAACCCAACTTGTCCAATCTTCAATGCTTATTGCTGGTGTCCTCCGTGAGCACATCAATATGGTGATTAGGCTAATGAGATATGTGATCATCCCAAGGGAGAAAGCATTTATTCAATCATCAAAGGATGTGGCTTCCAGTAGCAGCGTAATGGTAGAAAATATGGTGATAGAAGAAGCAATAGAAGAGGAAAGTGGATCTGCAGTGGTTGAAACGGAGAGAATGGATGAAAATGTGCTGGGTGAAAGTGAGAACACTGAGGTAATAGAGTCAGTTGACAAAGAACTGAAGTCACCAAACCACATGTGGTGACAAAATTTCAAACTGAAGTTCAAGCGGAAGTTCAGGCTGAAGGCCAAGCTGAAACTCAGACTCACATTGAGGTAATTAAAATTGATGAAAATGCACCTAATGAAGAAAGAACTAGAAGACTAGATGAGAACATATCCATCTTTGGAGCTGACCAATTCATATTTCATCCGGAAGATCAATCGAAGAATCAACTAGAAGATGAAACTGCAGATGTTGCTCAGACCCTGGTATCTATGCAAACAGTTCAAGCTGATGAGCCTGTTCAAGCGGAAGAACCAGTTGTAGCTGATAATGCTCTGGTGATTCATCAAGCAGTGCAAACTGAAAAGCTGTAGCCCTCACCAAATTCCTAGAGGATGCTAAAATTGCAGCAGAAATGAGAGGCTGGCTAAAGATTATCAAGAGGAGTTGGAACTCTATTCAATCAACTTTTTAGGTAGAAGGAGTGTTTGAAGAAACTACCCAGAGATCAGCCGAATGGAGTATGCAAATATATGATTTGGTAAGGATGGATGATAATGAAAAGAATAGGTTGATGAGCATTGCTTCAAAAATGTCTACCAAGTTGGTCAAGAATGATGATAATCATGAACTTCTCAAGAAGGTTAAGAGAATTATGGTATTAAGGAACTGGAAAACAGAAAAAGAGGCATACAACATGAAGGTCAAAGAACTATGCAGCTACATTGACTTCCTTTATCAAAAGCTGAAAGGAGATGAGTTTGTTGTTGACCACTCCCTGGTTATGCCTGATCCTTCTATAACCATCTCGGGTATGTCCAAACTTCCATTTATTAAACTTAAACCTGATATAGAAGATGCAGATGCACCAGTGATGCCACCACCTTAGACAAGCCTAACTATCCTCATAACCAACATGTCCAACCTCCAACAAATCATTCAAACCAAGAAAGCAAAAATATATCCATCCCAAATACAGGAGTGATAACTTTTCCCCATTCACTCCCTGTGACCCTACCCCAGTTCTGGATATGTCTGATATATTCCCAGGAACTCCTGCACCTATAGCCAGTAAACCACCCTTAAAATCTCTATCATTACCACCCCTCACCATCAGAGAACCATCCTCAGCCACCACTACTGCACCTCCACCACCACCATTCACCTCTACTGATCCTTCTTCTTCTTTAGTCAAAGGAAAAGAAAAGATGACAACTGCTGAAGAAAAGAAGAAGATTGTTCACAGAAGGCAAAACAGTCTGGTTGATGACCCAAGTAGGGCTGACAGTTGTTAAAGATGTGACTACAAGTCAATTTTGAAGATAGCTTCCAAGATGGTAAATAATTTGATAGCATTAACTTAGGGGGAGAATGTACGGAATATCGCATTTGATCTTCTAGTTGAAGTTTAATTGTGAAGAAGTTCCAGCTGAACTAGGTTCAAGCAGAAGTCTGGGTTCAAGTGGAGATGACCATTCAACCGGAAGAAGCAATTTTTTCCAAACACGAATATTCCGAGTGAACTCCTTTATCCACCAGATGAAGAGTTCAACCGGACTTTTCCTGCATATTCTTTTTAGCAGTCTAATCCCTGCAAGAGCTTTTTGGTTGCTTCCTTTTGTGTCAAAGCTGCTCTCCTAAAGTAGTATGTTGCTAATCACATGTTATCAAGTCCATCAATCGAAGATTATTCATTTGGTAGTATAGTTTAACTTTTGTAATCAACGCTCTAGATGATCATATGGAAATCAATGGCTATCATTGATTTCACTTAGCACTATATATAGCATAGTCATTTTTCAACATTTGTATGCATGAATCTATGCAAGACACTATATAATATTGTTGAGTTAATCCAAATAGTGCCGAGTATATTTTACTTCGGGTGTTACTATATTTATGCAAACAACTATTATTCACAAGTGTTAACCGATTAAGTAGAGTGGAGATTAACTTAAATCTACAAGGTTAATCTTATAAGTAAATCTTGTAATTAAACCAAGTGTTAAATATCTCGATCTTATAGTACTTCAAGTCCAAAATCTCAATAAATCTTCAAGTCATTATTCTGTGAGGTTCTTCAGGAAGATCTTCACTAGGAATGCTCAACGGTGAAGAGTTTGTGTTGCCAGCAACCAAAATGGGTCTTACGCAGACATTTACTTACGTAAATGGCGATATCTGCCTTCATCTTCGGCCATTAGTAGACAAAGTTTAGATCATTGTACATCTTATCATAACCAGGATGTATAGAGTACCGAGACTTGTGAGCCTCTTCTATTATCGACTGCCTCAGATTTCCACATTGAGGTACCCATAGCCTATTCACAAATATTAGATCCCATACGACCTCACCCCAAATTGCTTATCTAGCCCACGCAAAGATTCAAATTCCAAATTCTCATCCTTCAGCGCCTCAAGTTGAGCGATTCTTGTAGATCTGGCAGACGAGAATAAATCATCAATGGCAAAGCATGAAAACACTTCGGCTTCATTCCTTCCGGCTCAGGGCATCGGCTACCACATTAACTTTGCACGGATGATAATTGATAGCACATTTATAGTCGTTAAGAAATTTTACCCATCAACGATGCCTCATGTTCAACTCCTTTTGGTAAAAGATGTGTTAAAGACTCTTTTAATCAATGTAAATCATGCATTTGGTACAGTACAAGTAACGTCCCTAGATTTTCAATGAAAAAACCACAGCTCCCAACTCCAGATCATGAGTTGTATAATTCTTCTCATTATCCCGGAGATGTAGAGAGGCATAAGACATAACCTTATCGCACTGCATAAGAACACAAACTAGACCTTAATTAGATGTATCAAAATAGAAGACAAAGTCTTTGGTTCCTTCGGGTAATGAAAGAATAAGCGCACTGAAGGCTTCTGCTTCGAAAGCTGAAATGCAGCAATGCCCTTTCACATTAAAGATGTCGAAGGCTACGCGATCTTCAAAAAGCCTTCAATGAATCGCTTGTAATAGCCCACTTGACCGGGGAATTGCCGTACGTCAGTAGGCATCTTAGGTATAGGCCAATCCTTAATCACCTTTATCTTTCATGGATCAACATGAATTCCTAATTCATTTACCACATGACCTAAAAACGGCACTTCTCGAATCCAAAAGTTGCATTTTGAGAACTTAGCATCGAGTTACTCCTTTCTTAGTAGGTCAAGAATTAAACGAAGATGCTCAGCTTGACTACCCTTCATCTTGGAATAAATGAGAATGTATTCAATAAATAGATAACAAACTGATCATAACCAGGAACTCAAAATTACCATATCGAGTTCTAAAAGCAGTCTACGAAATGTCTTCTTCTCGTAATCTAAACTGATGATACCCAGATCACAAATAGATCTTCGAATAATAAATCATTCCATGAAGCTGATCGAGTAGATCATCGATGCGTGGAAGAGAATAGCGAATCTTCATAGTAACCATATTCAATTGTCGGTAATCATTGCTATGAGAACCTGACCCGTAGGGTGGGACCCGAGCATTTAAAGCTAATAAAACTGTCAAATCAGGAATCACGTATATAGGTGTAGTATGTCGATTAAGGTACTAGTCTAGTAGCCTTGAAACATATCACAAACATCACACACAAGGTTGAGTCTCGAAACAATGGTGATTAACTATACCAAGATACGTGTTGCGACTTACGTGTGAAACTCTTACGTTATGATATATGGCATGTTTATACTTGATTCCATTGGATTCAATGTGGTAAATATGATTTTAAATTAATAAGTGCGAAAACATAGAAAATCTAGGGGAAGTCTCGTTGTCCTTATTGAGGTATAACGGTGCAAAACCTAATGACCGACTATATTAACGAAAACAGCCATAATGGAGCTCATTTCTTCCCATTTTAAAGTTCGAGTTTTTATGAAACCTAATGACCGTATGATGTTTATATGATCATCTTATTGAGGTATAACGGTGCAAAACCTAATGACCGTATGATGCATATATGATCATCTTATGCATAGATCTTGTGTTATATGTAATAAAGTTTGAGTTTTTATGAAAAAGATTAGAATTTTCCGATGATTATGATGAAATATGATAGATCTAGGGTTTGCATGCATGTAAGTCAATAAAGATGTGATTTTTATGTGTGTATCATGTCAAGGATGCTTGATAATGATAGATCTGGGGTTGACTTGCAACGAAGTTGATAACTTTACGTGAAATCTTCGATAAAATCCGATTTTTATGTTCATAAGTGATAGATCTAGGATAAAGGTGGTTGATTGATGATCGATCTAAGATAAAGTTGCATGATTTGGTGTATGTTGGGTGATACAGTTGTAATCTTGGTGTTTAGATGCATAAAAAGTAATATATTTTAATAAATATTTATTTTTATCGAATGAAACGTGGTCGTAAGCTTACATAGGTTGCATGCATGTGTTAGCGAACACTTGATATGGCTTTAAATATTTTAGATGTGAATTACTTGTTCTAAACATGTGATAAAAACATGGTTTGGACATGAGCTTTGCTTGTACGTGATAAATATATATTTACTGGAAAAATTATATATTTATTGAATGCATGTGTATGAACCTGTGAATACTTGGTTACTTTTTATGTGTTTAGGTCAAAGTAATTATGTGCTATAAGTGTGTACACATCATAAATCTCCTAACTCGGTGCGAATGACAAGACTTTGTAAGATCGCGTCGATCTTACATCATACGCGCGGGATAACTTGTAATAAATTGTGACGCATAAATATTTGTCGCTATGTAACTTGTTATATGTGGTATACATGTTAGGTTTAAATATTAGAAAATCACATTCAATATGTGTTGTCGAGTCAACTTTTCTATTGTCCGTGTTCATCGAATGGTTGGTCAACACGGTCAAACACTCACACGTTTAATGTGTCTTAGGTGAAGTCTAGTGGATTCACCATCTTTTGGTTGGCTTTGATTGTTTTGTTTGCTATTACGCACCCGAGGTGTGTTTACATCCCCATTTTCACTTGTTTCTAATTTTGGGGGGTGAAGACATACAATAAACTTTCCTTTTGGTACATAGTTTCATTTATTACATAATGTATTGTAAACAATAGTGAGATATAATTTGTCAGTACATAAAAGTTGTTAGAGCATATTTCTATGCTACCTTGTGTCTCATGTATTGTATCTAGGTTAAAGCATCTTTGTGAGTCTTAGTGGCAACATATTGGTGGCCGTACCAAATGGTACACCGGACCTATTGGTACGTCCATACCAGATGGTACGCAGGTTAATATGTTGCACCTATAAATAGTTTGTGTTAGAGAGAGTTCATTAGTTTTGTCATTTCTCTATCTCTTAATTGTGTGTATTGAAGGTGTTTCTCTTTCTAGCTTGTAACTCTTTGTGAATCAATAAAGTTTTGCTTTATTTACATCGTGTTTGTTTTCGATTTACCGAATCTAGCAGTAGTAAGAATCGGTCCGTGGATTTACAAGTGGTAACAAATCAATCCAAGTTGCTCTACTGCTGTGATTTTGTCCATTTTCGAGTTTTAAAGAGAGAAAGCTTGGGTTTGGTGCGTTTTTCATCAAATTTTCGCAATTCTGAGTGATTCTGTGGATAAAAATTATTTCTGAGTGTTCCTAGAGCGTTTTCGCATCTTCCTGCTCCAATTTCCAGCTTAAAACGTCAAAATTTGTGAAAATCCGAAAATTTTTGTTTGGTTCGCTCGAAGAACGGCTGGTACACCTCTGGTACGCTTCTGGTATGCAAGGAAATCTTCATCAGCTTCTGGTACGCTGAAATCTGGTTCGGAAGACAATCTTCAAGTTTGGTCCGTGACGGTTACTTTTTGGTACGTTGGCAGTTACGCTGTACCAAATTGGTACGCTCCTCAAACTGGTACGCTGAGTTTTCTGGTCCGCTGATCTGATTTGGTCCGTAGGGTGGTATGCTGAAGATCTGGTACGTTTTTGGTCCGCTTTGGGTATTTGGTACGCTAGTTTTCTTGGTCCGCAGCTTGGTACGTTGGCAGAAAAGTGGCATTCACTAAAACTGACGTAACTTGAGAACCGTTAAGAGTTACGGGAGCTAATACCAGCCAAAATGTTCGTCTCGACGAGATCTATACTTTTATTGCCTAATGGCTAGTAGCCCCCGGTTTTACCCCCAAAATCCACTTGGAAGACCTTCGTTTTTGAGTTTGAAGTTTTGATGGTCAATTTTTAACTTCAAGATGAGTGATTTTCAAGCGTTCTCAACTATGCAAACCTCGATGCAAGCCATGATGAACTATGATAATATAATTGGAACAACCCAAACAGTTTTACTTCGATTGGAAGATTATCATAATTGGAAGAAAAGATTTGAATCTTACATATACTCACAAGATGTTGATTGTTGGATTCCGATTGAAAAACAATATGAATATCCGATGATTGCTAATACTTTACCAAAGTGATTCTGAATCTCAAACAAGTGCATCTGAAACAAGTGATTCTGAAGTTAGTGGGTATGAGTCAACATGTGAATTTTGTGCTTAAAAAGAAAGAAAGATTCGAGAATTGATTTCTGAAAAGGAAGGGTTGATTGTTGAATATGAGAAGAAAGAAGCAGAGATAGAAGGTTACAAAAGAAAGTCTGAAGATTCTGATGAGATTTTCAAAGCTAACGCAATGTTGGAAAATGAAAAAAGGTGTTAATAGAAGAGGTTTTAGAGCTAAAAGCAAGATTGGATGAGATGATAAGTGACAATAAAGAACAGATCTTAAAGTTACAACATGAAAATGCTGAGTTAGCTTCAAAGGTTGAAAAATGGGAGTTCAAAGCAAAGGATGCTATTAGAGATTTTGATGCTTTGTATAAGAAATCTAAAGCAAAAGTGGAATCACTTCTACTTACCAATTTTGAACTTCAGAAAGCTAATGATGAACTCATGGTTTCGAACAATGACTATAAAGTTCTCTAGTCAAAATTACAAGATAAAGTCACTGATCTGACAAAAGAAAACAAATTGTTGATAAGAAATGTAGAGATTTATCATGGAAAGGTGGAAAAGTTACACAGAAAATGTTTGATGCCCATGATAAAATGAGAAGAGAAAAGTCTTTGTCTAACAGAGTTTCAGAACAGCTGATAGAATCACAAAAGGCTTTGGGTGAAGCTCAAAAGAAGATATCAGATTTAAATGTTCAAGTTCAGGATTTGAATCGTCAACTAAATAACTTGAAGAATTCACATTCTTTCACAAGTTATTTGTGCAACGATGAGAATTTCAAACGAGTGTTTAGCGGAGAAGAATTTAATCAATTTTCACCCCCCATTGGTTCAAACTGATCCTCTAACTGATGTCAAATCTTCTGAAACAATTGGTGATTATTCTGAATTTATTTCCAAGAAATCTGAGAAGAAGAAATCCACGGTTTCAAACAAGAAAGTGGAAAAGGAGGAAAGTCTGATTGTAAAATCACCATCAAATTTTGTTTCTGGTGGGTTTATTTCTGATGAAGAAGTCATTTCTGCTAACAAAGTGATTGAGAAAAATGGGGTTTGTTGAGTGAAGCACAAGCTGCTGCTAAGTTGGTTGAAGCCAACAAGTTGATGGATATCAAATCTGTATTTTCTCAAATGGTTAATGATGGTGTTTTTGGTTCTCAAGCTGAATCGTTCAAATCTGGTTCTAAACGTTCTGGGTTAGGATACAAGAATCAGAAATCTGAGAAGCAGAACAAGAAGAAATGCCCAAGAAAGCTCCAAAAGAAAAGAAAGACAAAAGCTTGGAACAAATCTATCATTTGGCTCAAGTGTTTCTGTCTACAATGGAAAAAGGATTCGAAGGAAAGATTCAGAAGAAGGCTTCGTCTGCAAGTTCTTCTAGAGATGCTAAAAAAGTTAAGGATTCTTCATCATCTGGATCAAATTCTACACCTCGAAGTCCTACATCGAAATGGGTACATTCAAATCGATTTCAAATTTTTGATGATATTTCTGATAATTCTAAGTTCATTGATAGATTCCCTCAGTTAAGGATAAACCACAATCTCAATGATCTTATCGTTTGTGCTATCAGTGTCGCCGAAAGGGACACATGGCAAAGGATTGTCTTGAAACTGGCAAAAGCTCTTTTTCTACCAAATCTGCCACAATTATTGATGAATCAAGCATAATTTTTACTGATTCACCATCTTCAAAGTCAAAATCTAAAACGAATTTTTTTTTCAAATTTGATTCAAGTGTTGATGGTTCATCACATGATAATGATTCTGTTTAAAATGAAACAGCAAAAATGCAGTGGCGACCTAAGGTGGTCAACAAAGTTTTGCACTGTGTGTACATGTGTTCATTTTGCAAAGATTTAAACTTGTTTGATTTTCTTTATTTTGTCAAACGATCGGACTTTCTCTGCGTGTCCACAAGACCGATCTGATTGTTGTTCGTTTGACGTTCTGCTTTATTTTCTTTGGTGTTTCGTATAACTCATCGGACTTTCTCTGCGTGTACGGGAGTACTGACCTGATTGTTGTTGAGTTATACAATTTCAACTTGTTTTATTTTCTTATTTTGTTAAATCCGCGGCCTTATCTGCGTATCGAAAGATCGACCTTAAGGTAGACGATTTAACATTCTTATTTCTTTTTGCATGGAACACAGTTGACTAAATCATGAATACAATCATTATGTGTTAAATCACAAATGAAATCACAAAATGTGATAAGCAAATACATGTCTGAGTATGTCTGATAGTCTGGGTACACTGGTCAAAGCAAATCAAATCAATACAATAACATATCCTGATGTTATGAGTGTGATTGTGCCTGAGTTTAAGATGGACAAATTATACCAGTAATCGACAGTGTGCTGAAGTGATTGAAATTGAAATGCAGTTCAGCATGTCATGACCAATATGATCCCAAGTTGTGATCTTTCTCGCAAAAGACAAAAATAGCGTGTGATTCAGTATTTCATTTCTGTATTGCGTTTATGTTTAATATCTGAAAAATCGAAAAAGATTTTAGGTGTGTTTTAGCATAAACTTAGAAAAATCAAAAAGATTTTTGGTGTGTTTTGATATAAAGTTTCAAAAAGCCAAAAAGATTTTGTTTCTTATTTGTTTTCGACCAATCGATACAAGATACAAAATTATGATTTCAAAACTATATCTTGGATTCTCGAAGAGAAGTTTTGCGCCAAGATTAAATTAATTTTCAAAAGAAAAAGAAAGCCTTGTTTCTGTCTTCTGAAATTGCAGGTTATCTGTGTGACAAGACTCAAGCATGGTGAATGGGGGAGTATGTCTGATAGTCTGGGTACACTGGTCAAAGCAAATCAAATCAATACAATAACATATCCTGATGTTATGAGTGTGATTGTGCCTGAGTTTAAGATGGACAAATTATACCAGTAATCGACAGTGTGCTGAAGTGATTGAAATTGAAATGCAGTTCAGCATGTCATGACCAATATGATCCCAAGTTGTGATCTTTCTCGCAAAAGACAAAAATAGCGTGTGATTCAGTATTTCATTTCTGTATTGCGTTTATGTTTAATATTAATCGAAAAAGATTTTAGGTGTGTTTTAGCATAAACTTAGAAAAATCAAAAAGATTTTTGGTGTGTTTTGATATAAAGTTTCAAAAAGCCAAAAAGATTTTGTTTCTTATTTGTTTTCGACCAATCGATACAAGATACAAAATTATGATTTCAAAACTATATCTTGGATTCTCGAAGAGAAGTTTTGCGCCAAGATTAAATTAATTTTCAAAAGAAAAAGAAAGCCTTGTTTCTGTCTTCTGAAATTGCAGGTTATCTGTGTGACAAGACTCAAGCATGGTGAATGGGGGAGTATGTATTATCTTTCACAAGTGGATCTTGATGTTCAAAGAATGTTCAAGATTGATCCGGCCATGCAAGCTCTATTTCTGATAAGATTTCAAGTTAAAGATCGGACACAGCGATGCTGAATATTGAAGACTAAAGTTTTGTTAGATAGATAGATAGCTAGATACACTACACGTTAAGGGGGAGTTTGTTAAAGCATATTCCTATGCTACCGTGTGTCTCGTGTATTATATCTAGGTTAGAGCATCTTTGTAAGTCTTAGTGGCAACATATTGGTGGCTGTACCAAATGGTACGCCGGACCAATTGGTACGTCCGTACCAGATGGTAGGCAGGTTAATATGTTTCACCTATAAATAGTTCGTGTTATAGAGAATTCATTAGTTTTGTCATTTCTCTATCTCTTAACTGTGTGTATTGAAGGTGTTTCTCTCTTTAGCTTGTAACTTTTTGTGAATCAATAAAGCTTTGCTTTATTTACATCGTGTTTGTTCTCGATTTACCAAATCTAGCAGTAGTAAGATCCGGTCCGTGGATTTACAAAAGTCCTTCTACAATGTACCATAAATATCAGGGATAATGACATGTTTATACTTGATTCCATTGGATTCAATGTGGTAAATATGATGTTGAATTAATAAGTGCGAAAACATAGAAAATCTAGGGGCAGTCTCGTTGTCCTTATTGAGGTATAACGGGGTAAAACCTAATGACCGACTATATAAACGATAACAGCCATAATGGAGCTCATTTCTTTCCCATTTTAAGAGCATTTAGCGCCCTCTAACCCTCTATCCTAAACCCCATCATCATTATTCTTGAAGATCTAGTGAGTTTTTGTAAAGATCTAGCCTCCAAACCTTCATCAAAATCATCCTTTTTGATAGGTAAGTCTTTTATTCTTGTTTAACTTGATCATTTTTGTTAAAGATCCCATCTTTATGCTAGATCTAGTACCGTATGATGTTTATATGATCATCTTATACATAGATCTTGTGTTATATGTAATAAAGTTTTAGTTTTTATGATAGATCTAGGGTTTGCATGCATGTATTTCAATAAAGATATGAGTTTTATGTGTGATTCATGTCAAGGATGCTTGATAATGCTAGATTTGGGGTTGACTTGCAATGAAGTTGATAACTTTATGTGAAATCTTCGATAAAATCCAATTTTTATGTTCGTAAGTGATAGATCTAGGATAAAGGTGGTTGATTGATGATCGATCTATGATAAAGTTGCATGATTTGGGTTTTAGAATGCATGTTAGGTGATAAAGTTGTAATCTTGGTGCTTAGATGCATAAAAAGTAATATATTTAAATAAATTTTTATTTTTATCGAATGAAACATGATCGTAAGCTTACATAGGTTGCATGCATGTGTTAGTGAACACTTGATATGGCTTTAAATATGTTAGACGTAAATTACTTGTTCTAAACGTGTGATAAAAACATGGTTTGGACATGAGCTTTGCTTGTACGCGATAAATATATATTTACCGAAAAAATTATTTATTTATTGAATGCATGCGTATGAACCTGTGAATAATTGGTTACTAATTATGTGTTTAGGTCAAAGTAATTATATGCTATAAGTGTGTACAAATCATAAATCTCCTAACTCGGTGGGAATGACAAGACTTTGTAAGATCGCGTCGATCTTACATCATACGCGCGGGATAACTTGTAATAAATTGTGACGCATAAGTATTTGTCGCTATGTAACTTGTTATATGTGGTATACATGTTAGGTTTAAATATTAGAAAATCACATTCAACATGTGTTGTCGAGTCAAATTGTCTATTGTCCGCGTTCATCGAATGGTTGGTCAACACGGTCGAACACTCACACGTTTTATGTGTCTTAGGTGAAGTCTAGTGGATTCACCATCTTTTGGTTGGCTTTGATTGTTTTGTTTGCTACTACGCACCCGAGGTGTGTTTACAACCCCATTTTCACTTGTTTTTACTTTTGGGGGGTGAAGACATGCAATAAACTTTCCTTTTGGTACACAGTTTCATTTATTACATAATGTATTGTAAACAATACTGAGATACAATTTGCCAGTACATAAAAGTCCTTCTACAATGTACCATAAATATCATGGATAATGGGGATATATGAAGTAGATCTACTACGTTTGACAAGCCCTGCCCTGGCTGTTCGCTCTAGTCCCACTTGCCTTAGAGGGAGTGGAGACGGGTATTATATTTTCCTAATTTTTCTCATGCTCGGCAAAGGCATGAGGGGAAGGCAATTGCTACAATCAGTAATGGGGACATAATGCTATTGGGTTACAAGTACATTATATTAATCGGTTCAGGGATCGGGAGTCCCATACTTGGTTATTTCTCGGGGAGACTAACACTTTACTTTTGATAAATGGTTATTTATCTTCACCTTTTAATTATACTCTGTGAACTCACCAACCCTGTGTTGACACTTTTAGCATGTTTCTTCTACGGTCCTTAGGCGGCACGGCTAGGAGGCACTTGCTAGGTGATGCATATTCATATATAAACATTCGATGTCTTTCAGGCGGTTATTCTGATGCCTGTGTGCATCCAAAACACTTAAGCTTATGTGGTTCAAAATATGCTTCCGCAACTGGTATCTGTTTCGTTAAACTGTTCCGAACCTAAAACTCTGATTTAAATCGGTTATTTATTCATATAGAATGTTGTGTGTGTCTGATGACTGAGATCCTATTGATCACGCCACCAATGCAGTGATACTCCATATGCGGATTCAGGGGGTGCGACAAATTGGTATCAAAGACATCAATCATTGAGAATTTAGGACTTGCATTAGGTCTAACTATGGCTAGAGTCAATTAGACACACACAGTAGACGCACATATACGTGATTGACCCTCTCTCTCTCTCTCTTATATATATATATATATATATATATATAGGGGATGGTTATGGTGAAAACCACTCCGAGTTGAGAAAACTTTCGAAACTCTTTAAAAACGGGGTCAAAAAGTTTTTTTTTCATTCAATTTTTTTTCTGGTGATTCTTTAGGTTATAGGCTACCCCTAGGTGGAAAAAAATCAAAAAAACGCCCCGACAATTTTTTTTTAAAAAAATCTCAAAAATCGGTTGTTACATATGTAACCAATATATGTATACAATGTTACATATGTAACAAGACCGTTTTTTGACATTTAAAAAAAAAAATCCTCGAGGCGTTTTTTTTCTTCCACCTAGAGGTAGCATATAACCTAAATAATCACCATAAAAAAGTTTAATGAAAAAAAAACTTTTTGACCCCGTTTTTGAAGAGTTTCGAAAGTTTTCCCAACTCGGAGTGGTTTTCATTTTTCCCTTCCTCTATATATATATATAGTGAAAAGTTCATTGTAGACACCCCATAAGTGTAGACAGGTAGACACCCTTTTTCACCATTAGATCTCTTGATCTAATGGTTGTGATTAATTTTCTTTTTTCTTTTTTTCTTTTTTCTCATTAATTAGAAACTTTCACATGTGAAAAAGAGCTATTTCACATGCGAAAGTGTCTACAATGAACCTCACCCTATATATATATATAGTAAGGATCATGTAAAAACCACATTTTTTTACGCAAACTTAAAAACTAATACTATAACACTTATAACTTTTTCATATGCTCGTATTTTTAAAAAACAAATTGCACCAAAAACCTTAGAATTATGAGTTCTTTAATTCTGAAAAAAAAAATTATAATAACTTTAATGTCTCGACGTTTTTTTATTCGTGCACATGTGCATTAATAATAATACTAATACATATAGTACGCATTAATATTTTTTTAGAAAAATCGCACCATATACATTATAATTTTGTTAGCTTTTTGTGATTTTTTATTAGTGCACATGTTCACTAATAAAAAAAAACACTTTATACGGGTCGTATATATTAATATTATAAAAAAGAAAATGCAGCATAAATCTTATAATTGTGTTATATTTAACTATAAAAATAGATTTAACGTTTTAAATTTTTTTAAATTTCAAGCTACACATTTGCACTATAACAAATAGTTATAGTGCATATGTAGAATTATCATTAGTTTTATAGATATTTTAGTGTTTTAAATGTTTTTAACTTAAACAATATTTTTTCGCATGACAATTCTTTTTCTGTAGTACTAATGAAAATGGTGCACATGTGCACTAATAATTTTTTTTCGAAATATCACTTTCTTTTCCAGAATCAAAGACAATGAAATTTTAAGATTTTAGGTGCAAGTTTTATAAAAAAAAATATTAAAGTATGTAAAAGTTATGAAGATTTTAGTGTCAATTTTTAGGTTTTCGCAAAAAAAAAAAAGAGTTCTCGAAGGATCCTTACCCTATATATATGTATATATGTATATATATATATATTATATGTATATGGGAAAGTTATTGTACAAAAGGCATTTTGCGTGAAGCGTGCGAGGGGGGGGGGGGTAAAATTGTCCGTGCCCACGTTTTATAATCACGCAAGTTCTTGCCACTGTGTTTTTTGTATCAAAATGGTGTCAAAAGGGCAATTGTCACCATTTTACCACCAAAATATGATGTGAAAAAACTATCAATCATGCAAGTTATACGAGAGCACATAGACGAACTTAAACAAAATGGTTTCAAAAGAGCAATTGTCACCATTTTGCCACCAAATATTTTTTTGGTAGAAAAATGGTGTCAAAAGGACAATTGTCACCATTTTGCCACCAAAATATGTTGTGAAAAAATCCTCTGTACACGCAAGTCACGCAAGTTATTTTATAATCACGCAAGCTTTACGAAGACGAACGTAAAAAAAATTACCACCAAATATGTTTTGGTAGCAAAAATGGTATCAAAAGTGCAATTGTCACCATTTGCCACCAAATATGTTTTGGTAGAATAATGGTCTCAAAATGGTAATTGTCATCATTTCGCCACCAAATATGTTATGAAAAAATTTATATACATAATCACACAAGCTTTATTTTTATAAGCAATTGCCACCATTTTGCAACCAAATATGTTGTGATAAAATGTGGGTCATAATCACGCAAGTTGCTTTATTTCATAAGCAATTGTCACCATTTTGCCACCAGGTCATAATCACGCAAATTATACATAATCACGCAAGTTTTTTTTCATAGCAATTGTCACCATTTTGCCACCAAATATGTTATGGTAGCAAAATGGTGTCAAATGGGAAATTGTCACCATTTTAATACCAAATACAATAATCACACATGCTTTATTTCATAAATCACGCAAAGGTTACGAGGATACATAACGAGTTCTAAAAAAAGTTTTATTCTTTTAAAAAAAGTATAGCAATACTATACTCGAATGAAAGAAAACTAAAATGCTCGATTTTATGGTGTGATTTAAAAAAAACGGATGTCATATAAAAAAGTTATAGATAATTAAAAAAGACGGGGGAAACTAAAAAATGTGGTTATACCTATTTTTACCTTCTAGAATCTTCTCACGCTTAATTCTTTATGTACACACCTAGATTAGAAATAGATTGATCTGCACCATTCATTTCACAGATCAATGACCCAAATGCCTTCGCACACTTCACACCTATATATATAGATACATACTAGGGGGAAACCCGTGCGATGCGGTGATGACGACATATAAACGGTGTGATAGTTGTTTTCTATTAGCTTATTAATCATCTCGTGATATGTTGTATAGTCTATGTCATAAGAATCTAATGTAAATGTAGGTTTTTTACACTTGAGATAGGTGATACAAGATTTCATACACATGCATTCTCTACACACATTCATACAAACAAACAGAATACCGTTTATTATACTTGCTAGTTTTTCTTTTTCTTTTTTGTCACTTTTTATTTATTAATTTTTTTAACGCGTTGCACCAGCACCGGTATACGACATTTTCATGTCTATGTCTATGTTGTTATTAAAAGAGGTACTGTGTAGTTGTATACAAGTGGAAGTGATGATGGGTTAAAAAAGCAAGTAAAAGATAAATATTTTACAAGACGCTATAAAGTAAATAAAAATAAAGGTGCAAGTTTTGTTTCTTAACAGTCAAAAGTTTGTAAGCTGGTCATCATTCGGTAGTACCTGGCTTGTTGTCATTCTTGGAATTTAAACCTGCTGACAAGGGTAAATGCAGTTGAGTAAGTGCTGAGCCAATTGGAAAAAAATGGCAGTTACATCTTTTGGTTGTGACATGTCAAAGGAGATCAAAATGCAATTGTTTTCGAAATAGACATGTCTGTGTATGGTGTATTATGGTCAGTTAAGTAGCATAATAATTGTATTTTGTTTTATTTTGTAAATATGTTAACGTTTTTTAGGATGAAAAATAAATGGTTAGATTTTAAGTAAGTGTGAGCTAAAACCGGGTAGCCCGGGCCTAGATTTCAGTCCAAGTCGGTCTTGGGTTTGGGCCCAAACTTAAACCGAAAAGAAGCCTAAAAACCCGACACGAACTTTGGACACGAAGAAAGCTAACATGCTGGGCTACTATTGGACTATTTTATGGGCTGCAAAATGTGTACATATGTTTTCAAGTAAATAGGCACTATAGCAGATTTGAAACTTGTTTTTGAAAAAATTAATGTGTGCAAATCCATTAACTATGGTTTATGAGGGTTTATGCAATCATCAATGTTCTGAAATGTTACGAAGCAAAACTTAAATCAAATTTATATGATTATAGTAAAATAGCATTGTTGTTTAGTGTATAAGATAATTGGTGAGCCGATTTGGGAAATTTCTCACTGATGACATGAAACAATGATAAGACTTTAGATAACCTTCAACTCGGTTGACCGGTATTTGTTTTATTTCTTCCTTTGGACTACAAGCTAATTTCACATCAAATTTATATCTTTAATTTGTTATATATATGTAAAGGAAAATTTGGTTGATCAATTTTTTTACTCAGGAGAGTTTTTGTGAAAGTACTTTAATGACGTATTCTCTTTAGTTAACAAACTTTGAAGGATTTATCTATGCGAATAGACTTTGGAACCCATTCCAATAGTATCTGTTTTAGTTTTCTCTTTGGCTCAACCTGCTAACTTATTAGCATTATAACCCGGCCCAGAGCAAGCCTAAATTTCCTAGGTACTGGTAGTGAATTAGAAACTTCTAGTGTTAGTTGATTTATAACTCTACCAACACAACTCTGATTATTTCTGATGCCCACAAAAGTGAAAAAGAGGATGGGTAAAGAAAGGAAATACTTATACATTCGAGCGCTAGAAAACATATATCAATTTCTGGATCTTCAACATACGATTCTGGTTCAGAAATCAAACCTTTTGACTTGATTAGGTTCAGAAATCGTACCTTTGAGCCGATGCTATATTTTCGTTCCCAAATTGTGGATCTTCAGAGCTCATTGTTTGCAGAATCTAGATGAAAGCAAATCAAGAAGGGGAGCAAGATGAAGATGGAGAAAGAAAGAAAGTGATCGACACGTTTTCTTGTTCTAGGTTTTGAGAGAGATCATAGATTAAGGAGACATAAGAGGGAAAAAGGAAACTGTATAAAGTGAGACATAAAGTGATAACGTCAGATGTGTTTTTTTTTGTTTTGAAATTCAAAATTTTCTTTCAGACCAGCCCGATTGAGTTGAAAAACCTGATTATGCATTGATGTGACTTACAATGTGGCTTGTACATGATTCTCTATAAGTTGTACATCTCTTAATTTTTCAACATTTCAACACTCTCTCTTTCTTATCCTTTATATTATAGTATATATATATATATATATATATATATATATATATATATATATATATATATATATAGGGAAAGGATCATGTAAAAACACATTGTTATTGTGAAAATACAAAAACAAATATTAAAACCTCTATAACTTCTTTATAAGTTAATATATATATACTTTTTAAATTTTGCACCAAAAGTATTAGAATTATATTACCTTTAATTCTGGAAATAAAATTTTAAACAATTAACATTTCGTGATTTTTTTATAATTACACATGTGCATTATAACTATTAATTATATTACACATGTGCAATAATCTCATTATTACTAACAATAGGAAATATCATGCGAAAAAACACTTCTTGTATTAAAAACATAAAAAAACACTAAAATATTTATAGTACTAATGATAATGCTACATACGAACTGTGACTAATAGTTATACTACACATGTGTATATAGTATTAACAATAAAAGTGAACATGTGCAATGTTAAAAAAATAAAATGTGAATGTTGATACCTGATATGTGCGTCGTGTGAAGTATCAAACAGAGTACAAGATCATGTCAAACTAGGTCTGGCCGAACTAGGTCCGAACCTGAAGTTCGGACTGGCCGAACCTGAGGTTCGGCCGAAGCTCGGACCAGCGGGTATATATATAGATGTATGGTCTTTGTATTGGAGAGAGTTCTGAGCGAGTGAGATTTCCTAAGTGTGTGTTTTCAAGGTGTTTCTCTGTGTTGTATTTCTGAGTGTTTCACTGATTGTAATTGTTCATTTTGATCAATAAAACAATCGGTTAATTATGTTTCGATGTCCGATTAGCTAGATCGAGTAGACGATCCGATGCTCACGCATTCTCAAGTGGTATCAGAGCTTTCTGGTTCACTCTACTGATCTGGGGTTGCTACTTTTGGATTTTTGAAGCATTTTTCGTGTTTCTCGAGATTGTTTTTGTGATTTTCATCATTTCTATCGAGTGTTTGGTGTCAAACTTGCTTGTAAACCATTTTCTATCAGTTTTTCAAATTCACAGTAACAAGTTTCATCAAAATCAATTCATTTTCGTGCGTTTTTGAAAAATGAAGTCGAAGTTCGGAGGTAACTGGTCAAGTTCGGAGTAAGTGCTCCGAATCTCGAGTTCGGTGGACAATCGGTCAGTATTCGGAGGTGTCTTGGTCAGTGTTCGGAGTTTCTCTAGGTTCGGAGCTAGATCGGTGTTACTTAGGAGTTCGGACTTTTGTGTTTGTTTCGGAGCAAGTTCGGACATAGTTCGGACTTTGGATTTAGGTTCGGACAGAGTTCGGAGGTCTGTGATAGGTTCGGAGCAGGTTCGGTCATCAGATTCTAAATTTTTAACGATGTCGGAATTTCAAGCATTTGCTGCAATGCAAAGT